>CABFOQ010000896.1:0-35343 GCA_900660455.1 Gephyroberyx darwinii | reverse complement strand
CATTAGTCCATGTGTGAGACCGTAGAGCTTTTCTAACACACAGCAGCGCTTACCTCTAGCCTGGGAAGGAAGACCTCTCTGAAGAAGGGTTGCAGGACCACAGTGAAGTTGTCATGAGTGTCGTACCGCCCAGAGTCAACTAGCTCTCTTATAGCAAGCTGGAAGGGCAGACAGACAGAAGAATACACAGCAAGTTTCCCAGTGGTAATAAATGTTGTGGAAAGTAAATGGCAACACATTTAAAAGTAACCCCTTGGAATCAATCAACTCAAGAGGCTCTTCTTTTTAACATGTTATTAGCTCTGTACCTGGTAAGCTCTATTGAAGTGGTTGACCTTGTGGAGTTCAGCAGATCCCTCCGTAGGCTTCAGGATGCAAGGGCAAATTAATCTGGAAACATATTAAATATATATATACATATTAAAACTGTTTGAATAATGACTTTTATGTTTGGGCAGATTGCTTGTGTTGCATAACCACTGATCATGAATTACTGTGCAGCAGGCCTCACTTACTTTACAAACCAGGTGGGACAGCCCAGATCACTTCTGTGCAGATCACGCAATGGAACAATGTGTAACAGCTCTACTAGATTCACAGTGGCACGAGGCACCTGGTTGGGTA
Source organism: Gephyroberyx darwinii (assembly GCA_900660455.1). Taxonomy (NCBI): domain Eukaryota; kingdom Metazoa; phylum Chordata; class Actinopteri; order Trachichthyiformes; family Trachichthyidae; genus Gephyroberyx; species Gephyroberyx darwinii. The sequence continues at coordinate 34,719 of CABFOQ010000896.1, read as the reverse complement.
CAAAACAAGACTTTGTATGCTTGCAGGTCATATGTTTCTGTAAGTGGAGCGAGGCGCAAGAAGATGCATGTATACCTCACTGTGGAGGATATCCAGAGCCTGGCGGATTCGACCGACCACATTCCGGGGTGAGAAATAAACCTGTGGAAAGTATGATCCGCATTGATGCAAAGAAGACCACAGAACACACAGCAAATTGTATATGAACCATATGGATTCAACAGCAAACGTAGCATGCGTATTGTTGTAAAGAAATGCTTTTGATGCGTTTGATGATCCATGGCTTTTGCTAATAATGCAAGAGAGACCAGGGATGGTTGTAACATGGAACAGTTATAAATCTTTCAATTCTTCCAATCACGCGTCAGCTAGAAATCCTGTGATCAACTATGTAAAAAATAAACTACAAAGTAAGTTATCATTGATGAAATCTTCATAGAAGAACTAGAAGAAATAGAAGAAATGCTCACAGTGTCCATGCAGAAGTCGCATAGGTCATTTCCCCCAATGAACATGGTGATCACTTTCCAGTCATTCTGGAAATCAATGCGCTGTGAAGGAGATGAGAAGTTAATATAAGTTTAGCATGGTTAGTTTTATGTTTGTTAATAGGAAAATGAAACCAAACCAAAGTAATGTGAGTGTATATGTGTGTAAGTGTTACTATTACTACTTTACTACTGCCTTACCGAATCGTTTTTCATTTTGTCCACTAGGACACGCACCTGTTGGACCATATCACTGAAAACACAAAGCATTTTTGGAGGTAGAAGTCAATACAAGCAAAAGGTGGCTGCAGTTTTTAATGAACAGGCGGACAGATTGGGTGTGGAAGAGGAAAAATAATATTTAATAAAGTAGAAGTAAAAAGAACATGACTGACCCAGTCTTAGCTCCTGCTACAGCCTGGTTGAGGAAGGCCCCAGGGCTGTCCTCATCACCTACTCCCTCTGAGAAGCCAGTCAGCGAGGGGTTAAACTCCCTCAGGATGTCTGTAAGACACAATCACAGCTAAGGTTAGATGGAGTTTAGAGCCATGCACAGCACTGTGTGTAATACGCATTTTATATTATATTTTATTAGATTAGATTAGATTAGATTAGATTAGATTAGATTTTATTATATCATATTATACTATATTATAGTAGATTAGATTAGAATAGATTATATTATATTAGTTTACAGTGTACAGATGTACAGTACAGCATGTATGTAAGGTAGCTGTGGAAAATGTGGAAATATTTACTATGAACGTATATGCAAATATGAAAAATAAATGAAAAGATATAAATATAATAACTATAACAAATGAGAAAATAAGTATAATATGTGAAATTATTGTAACATTTGAACATGTTCTCATCATATTATGGATAATTAGCGGTAGCCTAAACATTCAGTTGATCCAAGTGGGTCTACTGTAATTGATGATAAGACCAGCTTTAACTTCATTGTGGTAGTTATAATATAATCATAGATGGTTATCAATCATATTGGGGCAATAGTCTGAGGAAGATAAGGCAGAGGAAGTCTTTGGACATCTGATATTTAATAAATAACTGAGCTTCTGTAGGCCTATGTTCTATTCCATCTGGTTTGCATGGGATACTCTCATACATTTGGATAAAACAATAACACAGGAGAGATACATACTTGGCAGAGTGGTCACAGTGGTAATGTTAGCATCACCGCCGATGCTGAAAATTGTAGACATAACCTATTAGTTTTAAATGGTACTCTCAGTGTCAACGCGTTCCCACACTGTCAGAGGTACTGTCGATTATCTTACCTCCACGACAGTCCTCTGTACTCATTAATCACTAACAGGAGGTTGTCTGTCTTAGCGCCCACGCCATTGCCTGCCTGCATAGAAGACATCAACAGGTGAGATGGTGAGACTGTAGAAATTGAGGGTTTAGAACCACAATACAATCCACTTCAATTCCCACCTTGCCAGCCATTCATTTCCCTTTGTTGTTACACACACACACACACACACACACACACACACACTAGACCCATATCTTAAAATGTATAATGTGCTTGTTCTTTATTGTGTATATCTATTTTTATCTGCACTTGGTGACGAACCAGTTTCAGGGGAAAGCACCGAAAAAACGGTTGACGGTAAAGGGAAACACTCACTGTCAGAGAGTCTCCTACTGCTGCCACCACTTTGATATCTCCAGGTCTAAGCTTATGAACTGCACAGCAGAGAGAAACATTTGGTTGGGCCTGGTTTAAAATAGCTACTCTTCTCAAAATGTGTTAGGAGGGTAAGAACGGCAAAATCCTTTTTACCTGAAGTGGGGGTAGTAGGGGATGGACTACGATCCATGCAGGGTATCTCGGTCCCCATAACCTGAAGACACACACATAAGTATAAATATATGTCCACTCTCACTCTGCAGTTCAGGTTTGATCATAAAGGAGTCAAAGAGTCTCACAGGGTCAATTAGCGGAGAGGCTTTGCTGTCAACGTCCTCCTGTCTGTTGGTGGGGGAATTTCTCTGTGTCCGCAGAAAAGGTTGCTCCTGAGATGAGAGTAAAAAAGAAAATATGTCAGTGTTTGAACCATACCATCTGATTTGATATTTTGAGTTTAGGGTGAAAGTCTGCTCTATCGTTTGGATTAGGGGTTATGGTCATAACACATTTAAGGCTGATGGGTTGAATACGTTGTTGCATGATGGCACGCCTCACCTCAGTAGGGCAAGGAATAGTGATCACATTGCTGTCCTTGTCCTCTGCCTCACCCGTCAATGGCTGGAGCTGGAGGACGAATAGTCATGATTGGTTAAGGGTTTGCAGGGTCATCAGGTGCAGCCAATGGCAACACAGCTCCACATAGTGTGGGGCAAACAAAGACGGAGAAAGACACAAATAATCTCTTATCTAATCTCCTTTCAGAATAATATTATCATTGTTCCATCTTCCTCTTGCTTTGATGAGTAATTCGTCCCTGTTGACTCATTTTACAACTGACACACGGGTTCAGTTTTAGTGTCAGAATGACATCTAAACCCACATGGAGAGTTTTTGATGTTTTTGACATGAATTGTTTTATTTTTTTGAATAAGAACCTACCATGTTCGTCCATATCTGAAGGGCTAGTTGGTTTAAGTCAGACAATGTACTCTCCTCCTATGAAGAAACACATGAGGTCGCTAGTTACATAGTAGCCATATCAAGGATAAAATGGATACATTCGTGATTGTTACTGAGTGCAAGGATGCATATCTACAGATTTGTATATATATATATATATTGTTGATAACAACTGGCCTCTAGTTCCCTACTTACAGAGTCTGAGATGGGCTCAAGGAAAAGTGGGATGGACTGCAGCAGGACAGTGAAGTCTTCTTGTTTGCTGTGCCACTTTGGATTTTCCAAAACATGATTAAGAGAGTCCTGAAAATGAGGCAAATGGATAAGTAGCAATCATGATTCAGACAAGCAAGAGCCACATGTACGCACATCATTTACACATGCTTTACCTGTAGTGTTTTAATAAGTGTGGCTTTCTGTAGTCGTTGGTTTATGCTGTCTTCTCTCATACACTGACACCAGCTGGGGAAAAAAAGATATAAACTCACACAAGCACATTACTGTGACATGATTACTACAATGAACAGGATCACACGACTATAGGTTATATAAAAAAGCAAAAGTTCTATCAAGTCAAAATATAGTAGCATTTATTTGTTGTCACAGTGTTTGTCAGCTTTGTACAGAAAAAGCAAAACACTCACCTATCCTGCTGAGCATGTGCACTCCAAACCACAGTATGAACTAGGCTGTGATGCAACTGAAAACATCAAACTGGTATATTACTTTGACAGCATGAATGAGGCAGTGTTTCTCATATTATATGGCAAATCAATATTGATCCTATTATGATATTTCCATTTTATTCCATAATGACAAAATTTCATACTACAAAAAATACCACACCTTTGTCTGCAATATCTGCAGAGCTGTCTCCACTTCCTGCACAATAGCTTCAACTTCTGCAGCACTCTGAGGCACAAAGACAGTTATACTATCAACATCCTGCACCTACCTACAGTATGCAACATCAAGCAAATCGAGAAAATAGGAAGTATTGTGGACACAGAAGAATAACAACATGTCTTGGTGACTGTCAGTCCTACCTGTGGTGAACAAGCACACAGAGAATCTGCGGGGACAAACAGTAGCACCAGCTTCCAGTCTGTGACCTGCAAGGACATACTAGTTACCATATTACTGTTATTTTGGATAAAATAGGCACATTGAAAGTAAATATCTGCCTTGCATCATTTGTTTTGAGGGAGGTACTACTAAATTGAAGTGCAGAAGTAGATTTTTCCATACACTCTAGGACAGATCAATTTTTAAGGGTGATCAGTTTCTGATACCCAGAAATGAAAGACAAGTATTTGTCTTTCTCCAGAATCTGTGATTTCTCTCCAGTGTAGCGCTCCATTGAGAATGTCTTGGAAAAGATTGAAAAGATGAGAGTATCAAGAGGGATGCTCTGTGGACGAGGCTACATTATCTGCTTCAGATCTGGTTATCACTGCTTTACAATTAAACTTCATTCTTAGTGGAGAACTTCCAAGTTGTGCAGCTTGATAACATCACAAATTAGTATCTTGTTTCTGTGGTTTCTAGCTTTCAGAGAGAGTAACTTGTGTTCCCTCACTGACCTGAGAGCAGCTCATGTGAATTATCCTGTGTTCTCCTTAAGTATCAAAGTGTGTAACTTTTATTTATTGTGGGTAAACACTCAGTGCAGAGTTATCTTTGCAAGTATGCCCTGAACAAAGACAATATAAAATACTAAAGACTGAAATAATAAAATGATAAAATACCTAAAAATGTATTTTATGGGGGTCAAAGTGTACCTGATGATGTGAAAGGGACAGAGACAGTTCCTCAGCTTGCTCCAACAGACTCCTGCAACACATATACAGAAATATAGTACACATGCAACATTCTCCTGCATTTGTGTGTGTGTGTGTGTGTGTGTGTGTGTGTGTTACCTGTGGTGCAATGAGGCCTGATTCAAGTGTCGAGTGATCACTTCAGGATTAAACATGGACAGCAACTCTATTTAAGACACAGAAAGACAATTGCAGAGATTTGTCAAAATCTACGTATCCCATTTTCTGTTCACCTTCAGGTAAATGTTGTTGTGAAAAGCTCATATTCATATTGCCAGTCGCTTACGTTTATATAGCATGGAGGTCAATAACCTGTGTTTATGGCACACTCTCTTATCCCCAAAGATAAAAGTACACTTGGTAAGATAGATACTTTTCAGATCATTTTTAGCAGTAACCTATGAAGCATCTTAATAAAATTGGTTAGTTTTGAAAAGACAGTCTGGATCAGGTCTGCTACTCATATCTAAGTTGATATTTTGACATTAAAAGATATAACCAGCAGTGAAGATGCAAAACCATATGATTATTGTCACCACCTTAAATGTCTGTCAAGGTACTTTAGATAAATTTTCATTGAATATCAGGTTTATCTAATTTGTGTAAAGATAATGTCTGAGATCATTTCGGCTACTTGCAGATCAACCTACTGTGTCTTTCTTCAGGAGACACAAGGAGATTCTTGGCTGTGATAATTGACTGTATAAGTCTGTTGCCCCGTTGGATAAAGTACATTTCTTGGAAGATTCACAAACTTGCCCCATATTGGCATTTCCTGTAGCATTTGACTTAACTTGGATCTTGGATTGAACTTAAATTGAGGTGCTAGATGTTCCTCTTTACAGCAGGTTGCAGAGAAGTAAGCATATTGCTTACTTCCAACTCCGTGATCAAAAAAATCCCTAAACAGTGTGAAAAGGTTTCGTTCACTAAATTCCACTGAAAGTTAATAAGTAACAGAGCAAGGCTGTTATAGTTGGCTAAACATGAACAGGAACAGGAACAGCTAAAAATCAAACTAATGTAACCTGAATTGTGTTCAGTTTAGTTATAGTTTTCTAACTGCTGCCATAGTGTGAATGAACAGGAGAGATAATCCTCTACTATCAACTATCAATACCCTGATCATCTTTTCAGTATGTACACAAAACAGGTAAACACTCCACACAGGCATGGACATTGAAATACTGAAACAAAAAACTACATTAATTAAACTAAAAGCTGAATGAGAAAAAGAAAATCCAATTTGAGAAAAAAAAAATATAGAATACAAAATATAACAGACTATAACAGAGTTTAGACTTACCAGCTAATCTGTTGACAACTCTGGATGCCTCAGTCCTAGTGATGGAGACACACAGAGACAGTGAGTGTTAGTACGAGGTAGACACTTATATATTCTGAAGTATACCTTCAGCTTCAAAAGAGGCTCTGGAAATTACAGAACAATACATAGTTTGTTGTCACTTCAGATGATTGAAGTATTATTGAAATGTATTTGCACATCTTAATCTTTATTTACGTATGTGAGAGTGGGATTCCCATGGCAGAAAGCACTGAGATGTCGCCAGGTCTGAGAGCATGAACTGATGGAGAAGAAACAGGGAGAAACGCAACGTGGTTGATGATGTCCTGATTAATCATTGTACAATATTTGTTAGATAAATTCAGATTGCATTCAAGTGAATTCAATTTGAAGCTTGTGCCCTATACAGAAGAATCACTCAAATTAGTCAACACAGTATTGATGTTGTATATGTATGTATGATTTATTTTTTACCTGAGGAGGATGGGGATAAGGAGGCAGGTGGAGAACAAAGTAGTGACATGTAACTTTCACTCTGTAACAGAGAAAAACAAATCCTCAGACTATCACTAAAACAGTATGTATACACCATATATTACACATACATGTTTTAAACATATCCAAAAAGTTGCATTACTGAAATACATACCTTCTCTGAGTTTTCTGATGAAAATTCATTTTTTGATACATCACTGCTGATAGCATCTAAATGTGACATATGAAACAAATGAATGCAATATTTCCCAAGATGCAGGCACAAACATTTACACATTTACAAACAGAAGAAATATTACGGCAAAAAGATAACAAGGATAAACAGACACAAAAAGTTTCTTTATAAATCAAAGTTTCCTTTAAAGATGCTTTTATTGTGTCCCTTAGCATTTGTGGTGTGATTTACACTTTCCTGTATTTGCAGCCCAAAGTCCTTTCTGCACAGTGGACATTTATATGTAACTAACAGACATAGTAAACCTTCTCCTCCTCATACTCTGTAAATCATCAGGAAATGAACCCTAAATCACATTATCCCTGAGAATGGTCAAACTCTGGAAATCCACAATCAAAGCAAAGCTCTGTGTAGAGTGAGGGTATGATTTGATTATTGTCATAATTCTATTACAAGGCTAGAATAAATAAAGTATGTTCCACCAACCACGGTGAACATGACTACAGCAAAGGCTCAAAAAAGCAGATTGGCTTATTTGCTAGCTAATATCTAAAGGTCCTTGACGGCAGCAAATGATTGAGCGTAATCAATTTGTCAGACCAATTCTGGTTTTAATGATGGTCTACTTTACCTGTAAGCTGAGCACAGGATCCCAGAAGGGCTGCCAGAAACATGAATCCAGATCTAGTCATGATGTGCTGTGATGTTGAGTACCACACACACACACTGTTTGTGCTATTGCCTGCCCCTCTTCCTCAGCCTCAGACAGAATGACTGTATACTTTCCCTGACTATAGAAGTAGTACACGTGTAGAGAGAAGGTGTGGAGAAGGCAAAGGGTTGCCAAGAAGGCAATGTTTTAGAGCAGGGGGGAACCACTCGTCATTCAAAAACTATTTATTCATGCTCTTTTTCTATTTTCACTGACTGCCACTCACTTTTATTCTCAGTGCTGCCCACTCTTTATCACTTTATCAGCCTATCAATCAACCAAATCACCAGAGGTGTACCTCACCCTCCCTGTCTGTGCCTCTAATTTGCCCTCACAGCGTGTCTCTTGCAACTTTTCCTGTGAGATCATAAGTGTGTGCTTGTGTCTTGCAACAGACCTCAATACAGATACATTATGGAAGGTATATGGGAGGTGGAGTCCTCTTTATGGCCTTCCATCGCCATGACGCTGTGAAAATCAAATGTCAATTAATGTTGTTTATCATACATTTTATGGATTAAAGAGACAAAAGATATAATCACTAATAATGCTCTGAACAATGTAAATAATGTTTGGGCACATAAACGTCTCTCTCCCAAACCTTGAACCGAGGGAGCCAAGACTCAAATCTGTGATGTCATCCATTTGCACTCAATAGGAGACTGACTTTGTGGACACAGTGATAGTAACCAGAGTGATTTTCCAGGGATATGGATGCATTTTCTGGTTCATAACTGTTTGCATCACAACTATAAAATAAAGCTCATGTGGATGTAAAAGCTCAAACAATTATTTTATGAGACCATAAATATTCTATGTGTCATACTGGCAGTGTTGTCATCAGAACAGTCTTAGTTCTGTGGTTTATAGCTTTTAGGGGGGGTTGTTCATGTTGACATATATTGATTTAACTGTCCAAGATCTTAGGGATAATATGTGACTTTGGTTTCAGGGTGGTCCATTTAAACTCTATATTAATATGTTGCTCTGCCTTCCTATTTTGAACTGCACTCCAGATAAGTTCTAGTCCTTTAGTGAGCGCATGATCCTACGACACTTTAACCTGTGACAGTAAATCTACCCACTTCCTGATGTTTATTGTATTTCGCTTGTGTTGCATAATTTGAATTCTTGCACCATGACAATAACCAGCAGTAAAAAGTATGGATTTCTCCACTAAATGCACATAAAACTGGAGGCAGAGTGTCACGCTATATTACTGCACTAGCTTGCTGCTTGTTTTATGCACGTGTGAAACAATGGACCTGCAATAAGATTTGGAGATGATGTGATGAGATATGATTAGATTAGATTGCTAAATGCTTTATGAGCTTGTCCTGAGATTGGCTTTGTAGATAGCCTGACCCTTGGAATCAGGAAAGAAGGAAATGTGCTTTCTGGAACACTTTGATTTAAAGATATGAAAATATATGAAGGGCGTATTAGGCCAAGACGTGTTGTCTCCTGGGTACAGATACATATTTGTATCTCTTTAATATTGTGCTGAGTATGCTGCCATCGTCTGAAACGGCATCATGAATGAAGTGGATTACAAACACTGAAAAGACCTGAATTTGCAGATGAGATGATTCTCAAACCAATTCCACATAATTTCAATAGATATCCCATTTTGTTTAGACATCTTTTCTAGTACAATTCTTGAAATACATCAAAACTACAGAAACTAAAGGGATTTAAAGGGATAAAGGGATTTAAAACTATAGTTTAGACAAGAGCCTTTCAGAGATTATTAAATAGGAATTGTGTGATGGGTAAAGGGAATAATTGGGAATAATTCAAAGGTCACAGGGCAGACTACACTCAAAGTAACCTTTCAGAGATGGAAGATAAGATAAGTTGGGTTCAAAGTGCATTAAGGTTATCCACTCATCACACAATCCACTCACATAAGGATAGCCAGAACCAGGTTCAAGTTTTTATTTGAGAAAGAAAGAAAGAAAGATGTTTAGAACATGGATACTCTGGTCCACACTCCAGAACAGAAGCTGCAATGAACAAAAAAACAATATAATAATAAAAAAGTAATAATAGTAATAGCAGCACCAGCAGTAGTAGTAGCAGAAGTAGATGTATTAGCTGAAGTAGTAATAGTTGAAGTATTAACAGAAGTAGCGGTTTGTGTGTTCTATTCAGTCATCAGTAAATCACAAATTGGTCTCTGGTCTGTGGACATTGTGAAAGACAGCCAGGGTCACATTTGACAGCCACCAGACAGAGTGTCAAATGTGACCCTGGCTGTTACTAATAGCTGCAGTAGAAATAGTAGTAGTTGAAGTATTAGCAGAAGTAATAATAGTAGAAGTAGTAGTAGATGTAGTAGCAGGAGTAGTAACAGCAGCAGTACTAGCAAAAGTAGTAGCAGTAGTAGTAGTATTAGCAGAAATAGTAGCATTTATAGCTCTAGCAGTAGTAATAGTATTGAAAAACGTAATTGAGATGATAGTTTTAAACATATTGAAAGTACTGAAAGTATATATAGTTGTAATGAAACTTTCTCCATCAAATCATATTTGTAGACAGTCTCTGAACATTGTGAAAGACAGCCAGGGTCACATTTTATGTCAAATTTCAAGTCAATCGGAGTCATGGTGTGAGGGGCGTGGCCTTTCCAAAATGGGCCTTAATTACAGCGCCACCATCTGGCCGATTGGGCTCATGTTTCTTGGGAAGCATTTGCACGTCATTTCCAGTTATTGGACATTCCAGCTCACGGCAATTTGAGCCGCGGCATAAGAATAATAAACCGGCACCGCTTCGGGGTTTGAACCCTAATAATAAAGAAGTACGAGAACTTAAGTGTTGCTTGCTGAAGCAAGTACACTAATAACAACCTCACCAGTGAGACGACCATATACTGTAAAGCATGACATTAAGAAATGTTGACCTGGAGACAACTGCAGCAAAGCACCTCCTTATTTGTTTTCCCCATCACATTACATATTTTGTAACTGAATTGAGGTGTATGCTCGGTTTTCCTCCCCTCTGCTGACACCGTCTGGACCACCGGACCCCTACAGCAGAGATGCTGCTACGTCATCACCGGATGTTGATACTGGCTGTGAGCACAGCTCAGACAGGAACAGCTGAAAAAGAACAACAAAGCCACAACGACGACGACCGTAACCGATGTGCACCTAAAATACACTAACTATATCGGTGACATCAGCGCTGGCTGGGCCATTTGTTGCCGTAAAAACAAATTCGAAAAGGTAGGAAACCGTTGTTTGGGGATAATCGGTAAATTCGATTTGTTGTTGTCTCCTTGCCACTAGCTTGTTAACGTTAGCCCAGTTAGCTCAAAGGCTAATGTTAACGTTAGCTTGCTGGCTGGCTAACGTTACTCAGATAACATGTCCAAAACCACAGTAGAACCTAGATGTTGGGCTCCCCTTTGTCAGTTGGGCAAAAGTATCCAACTTCCCAACACTGTGTATATTAGTATTCCTTGTTGATATTGGCTTTCTGTTTTTTTCAAATAGCTGAGCACCATTCAAAGCTCAGCTGCCATCTACAGTCAACAATTCTCATGACAATCCAAAACAAATATTTTTGAGTATGTATTTAGAATCAGTCGGATGATCAACTGGTAGCTACTATACTGTTCATGTTCAAGGCCTACTTGCATTTGATTTTTCCAAAGTGAATTAAGTTTTCCCTTTGCTTTTCTCATTTCCCAGTCTCAGTTGCTTCATTCCCAGAGAAGCTTATTGAACAATGGGGCGTATCTTCTTGGACCACATTGGGGGAACACGCCTCTTCTCCTGTGCCAACTGTGACACCATCCTGACTAATCGGTCTGAGCTCATTTCCACACGCTTCACCGGAGCCACAGGCAGAGCCTTCCTCTTCAACAAGGTACAACAAGTAGCCAAGGAAATGTAGATAATGTCAAAATTAGGAACACACATTCAATACTTTTTTTCCTTGCTTCAAAAATGCTCTGTGTGTGTGCTTGTGTGCATGCATGCTTGTGTCTCAACTCAATAGGTGGTGAACCTCCAGTATAGTGAGGTGCAGGACAGAGTGATGCTTACTGGCAGGCACATGGTGAGGGACGTCAGCTGCAAGAACTGTAACAGCAAGCTGGGTTGGATCTATGAGTTTGCTACTGAGGACAGCCAGCGATACAAGGAGGGCCGTGTCATCCTGGAGAGGGCACTGGTCAGGGAGAGTGAGGGCTTTGAAGAACATGTCCCCTCAGACAACTCATGAGCCCAACCTGGGATGAAGTGATGTGGAAAACTCACTCCCATGTCCTCCTTTCCCTGTCCCTTATCCCCTTGCCTCTACGCTGCACATCACCATCTGCAGACTTAGTGGTCAGTGAAGCCTTGGCTTCACCCTCCAATCCCAATTGCTGACCTTTGACCTCTGCTCATTGGAAGATTGATTGGCTGGATCTATTCTCGCTGAATAGGTTTCCCCAAAATACCTCCTGATTTATCTCTCACAGGGCACTCCCCAAAACAGCTGGGGACATAGATAGGGAGTATAACTTCACTTGTTTAAGTGTCCATGCACGCTCACACAGAACTTTCAACACCGCTGCACAATGCACAAGGCATGTACCACACCTTTTCATATGTATTTAAATGCATGCATGATAGCAACCATGGTCAACCACATAAGAAATTGCATCACCTTTTTTTTAATAACGGAGGCACTAGAGCTCAATTACAGTATATTCAGAGTCCAGGCATGGGCAAAGCAACTAGCCCACTATACACAATAGTGCTAGCTTCAATAAACCCATAGAGATGTTTTCCTATACATATGGCTTTTGTTGGACTTGTGTTGTGAAATTTGTCCCAGTGTGAATATCTGTCATTGGTAAGCACTGAATTCTATTATGGCCATGATAGCTGTTACTTCCATATCGGTTACTTTTCTTTCTTCTTACCTGGTAGTGTAATGAGGAATTAAATTGTGTTTAAACATTTGTCTTCTTCCACATGACACAGTATGGAATGCAGAGATTCAAGTCATATTCAAGTATTCGGTGTTGTATTTGGTAATAATAGGGGTTTTATTTAGATTTGGTAGACATGATGTGCATTTATTTTGATTGACATGACATTCTTGAAATGTAGACAAAACGGCATAAGTGTTCCATTGGTACAATTTAAATTCAGACTGTGGAAGTGCTCTTCTCTCTTCTGTACAATATGTGCATCCCACAGTTTTATTCCATTCTGCCATCTGTCAGCATGGATGCTATGCCTGTGTGTGTGTGCAATGTGAGAAGCAACATGTCGCTTTGGTGACTTATCAGGATGAGGACCTTCCAGCCATGTGTCTTCAGTTTAAGGAGGAATTTGTTTGAGCCGTGATGTAGACATGCTCATTGTATGGCTGTCTGTTGGTTTAAGGCACATTTGGTTTTAAGATGAGCCGTTCTTTTGTACACAAAGCCAGCCAACTGGAATGGAGTATTACTCAGTCAAGCTGTCTATCCTCTTCTTACTAGGTCAGAGCCTTGCATTTTAGTTTGTCAGTGCCCTGCAAAAGATTTTATTCAAAATGTCCAATTTCAAACAAGCAAAAAATGATTGATTTGCACATGACACCCAGGTATATTTAGCCATTTTGCAATGTATTTTTAATAGTTTGGCATGGCTTTTACAGGGCAAACTAGCAACAAGCGGTGTAATTGGTCGATTACAAAATAAAGCAAAAGACTTCTACAGGACACTGATGACATCCTCAAACCTAAGTCAAGTGCAATTGATGGACATGACAGAATAACATTATCATTGTTCAATTTTATCATTTTATTAATAGGTTGATTGCTATTATTGTATTACTCTGTATGATTATTATTTTATTGAGTGATTTTGTTCATCTTATTCTATTTTTCTTGATGGGGTTTTAAAAAAAAAAAAAAGTGTTTTTTTTCCTTTACTGGCTCTAGCAGGATTTCCTCTGTTTGATTTGTGATTTCTGAATAAAGATGTAGTCTTGCTGAGTCCAAGTTTTTGTTTCTTGTGCTTGTTTTGTATATAAGAACATGTTGAACATGTAGATTAGACCCTGATACCGTGGCTATATGTTGTATGAATGTATTTTGTTTTATTGTTGGATAGGTGGATAGGACAGGTGTTTGGATGTACTGTAACTATTTTTCACAAAAGGAAGCATGCAGTGGGGAGGTTGCAGCTTTGAACCTCTAGGTGGCAGCAGGATATTAATAATCACAGGATGAGCTCTGGAGCTGTTCACCCTGTATGATGCTGAGTACCCTTACCTGTCCCTGACGTTAATCTGCTTGACATGGTCTGTAGGGCTTCACAGCAGCCTGGAAATCCATGTCAGGAACGTTATTCTCAGCAGTAGAGGAAAGTATTGAGCTTAATCAGTTGCAGCTAAATCAATGCCAAATACAGGCCAATGTTGTATGAATTGTATTATTGTATCAGAGAGTATGAGAAAAGGCTGTGCAGCTGTGACAGACGAAATACATCACACATGAGCTAAGATTCCCATTTCATTCTGACCTATTCAGTATTGGCTATAAATTGCCCATTATGAACAGATTTGATAGTATGTGCAGTTGGTTTATTAGTAGTCAGTGACGATGCATTTCTAATCCACCCACTAATATTGCAGCAGAGCATGGAGTTATTTATAGCACTGATCCGGTTGGAAGGCTTCTTTGTTGCTGTGTCTGAGTGTCTGTGTCACAGTGGTGGAATCAACAACAGGTCTGCTCTGCTGCAGTCACTTCCTGGAGGTGTCCAGCCTTGAACACTAACCCTAGCTCACACATATCCTGGTTAGACAGGGAATAATTAAGGTTGTCGAACAAAACTGACTTAAACGCTTCTAGTCATTTCTATTTCTGTTTCGTTTCTTTATCCATTGCTCTTGCTTGCTTTCTTTTAAGGGATCTCGAGAATAAATGGATCAAGAAACTGACAATCCTCAATCCATTATCTACTCCCGTGTAAATACCCGATATGACCAAATGTAACAAGGCAAAAATGAAGCTCCACCTCCAGAGATCACATAATCCTGCTTTTTGATGCTTTGACTTTGTCCCCACATCACCTCAGGATGGAGCCACTGCTGTTTTAATTGAAAAAGCCTTCTGGCCAGATAAGGTTAATTACACTGCCTTGTTCATCCTATTGGCCTGCATGCAATAGGATAGACATGGCACAAATCTAGATGTGCACTAGACGATGCACTAACCTCAGGCTCTGATGAGTCCCGGAAGGATTCCATCAGTTCATCCAACCATTCTATTACGCAGAGGTAATATTTTAAGAACAAATCCAATAAAGGGAAGAACAGGAGTACTAGTGAAGTGATGCACTCATGTTGTGTTTCATGTTTCATATATGATGATGGAATCTGTATGCATCATCAATCTGCCTTCCACCCACTGTCAAACCTGTCATGGTGAATTTGAACTTCTATTCAGATGCAGAGGATGTTTTGGTGAAAAAGGAAACAAACAAAAAAAGAACTGGCAGCATAATCACACCCTTAACTGGCCAATGATTCATAGCTATTTTTAAATAGTCTCTATGAACCACGATAGTCTATCCTTTCATTGTCCTTCTTTAATTCCACAAGATGTCAGCATCACACCCCCTCTCTATACCCTCAGGATTTCTGTGATGTAAAATCAGACCACGGTACCTCATATGCAGACATAGAATGTAGAAATAAACCTCTCCCTTCCCACCTCTCTGTCTCTCTCTCTCTCACACACACACACACACACACACAAGGGAGTGACATCATTCCGTCAGCAGGAGATAGAAAATAGCATGCTTTCCATTGACATCACTCTACATCTCGTTGCTAGGAAACGGGGGAGTCAACACTAGTTGCTACGGCAACCACACTTCACCTTCAAATCTCCTGACCTTTTTGTCTACGGTAGGCTGGAATGGGTGTGTGTGTGTGCAAAATAGAGAAGCCAAGCGATGGCCTGTTGTTGTGTAACATGGGTATTCAGGGTCTGGTTGACTCATTCACTGCAGTGTAATGTTTGCTATATGACAGTCAAGGTAGTACTTAAAATGCCATGCAAAACCTGTGGTGCAAACAGAAAAAGCTCTCACTACATTGTTTGAAAAATATCACAATGTAAGTGAAGCATCAGTAGCAGTAGAAGCATCAATAATAATCAGTCAATATTTCCTTGACATGGAAATATGGAAATGACATGGGAATGAGGACATGACAAAAGATTTGAATGGGTTGAAATGGTATATTTATTTATATATATGTTCATTTAAGAGATTGATAACAGTGGTCAACACATTTACCTGAGGACGGTGACTGTAAAGAAGTCCAGCATCAGCAGTTGATTGTAAAATGAGCAACAAAAAAATTGCATGAGACAGAGAGCGATACAGGAGAGAATACAGAGATACATGTGGCATCCGAGCTGGTTCACCGGTTGCATGTTTGGTAAACTACTGACATGCTGATGACAGAATTGTTAACAAAGCCAACCACAGTGACTGGAACCAGCCCCTTTACATTTAACTACAGGGGCTTCAGATTCATATAAACAACAAACTCAACCTCCTACTGTGTGGCTGACCGGGACATAAGACTCTTTTCTGTCCCAAAACAGGATCGCCTGACCTGCAGCAGTTGAGGTGGTCAGTTAGATCAGACATTGCACAGTGTCATAAAACCGTTGTAGATTGTCCAAGAGACAAAGCTTTTGCAACTCTCGGAATATGGCATGGTCTGAGCTGTATTGAGAGCAATGGCAAGGAGCGTCAGTGGCTAAAAGAGTGGATCAAGCGCCACTCCAATCTTACGTTTCAATTTCTGTCCTTTTTTGGCACAATTGGAGTAGCTTCCTCAGCTGTCATTTGCTAATTGAGTTTAGCAGGCGCATCAATACCAGTTCCCTAGAGAGGGACACAGGGAGAGGTGGGCATTAGAGGGCTTTTTTGGATTAGGTTGAGTTCAGGGCCAGTTTTCCACTCCAAGTCTGGTCCTCTGTGCCACCCTGCACACCGAGGGGTGATGTTGTCCCAACAGGACATTCTTCCACCCCAGCACCACCCACATCCTGCCTCTAACAAGGCATCCCTTCATTCCCAGAAAGGGCAGAAAACTCATCTGCTTCAACAGTTACCCAGACGTTAGATCTCAGTCAGATCTTTGATCTTCATGAGTTGATGATTACAAGCGTTGCTTCAATCCAGTCTCAGGCACCTTTGGCAGTGATGGCTGAAGCTGCCCTTTCCTGATAAGAAACTCTACATTCTGTTTGGTTACTTTTTTACATCATGTCTGCTTTTCTCACCTTTGGCTTTTACGTGCAAAAGCTATTTGAGCAAACATGCATAAGAACATAACGTGTCTTTCAAGAGCTAAACCATAATAAACACTACATAACATACCTGTAAAGACTAATTGGGGAAAAAGTTCATTCAGACACCAATTTGAATGAGAAGGTATTGAAATCCAATGAAGGTCAACCCGTGTTGTGTATACTCATTACTCTGGGAATGACAACATTCTTTTCTAATGACATTTCCTTGGCTAGAGATTACTAATGGAAACAGTTTCATTTGGCTGGACTAGTCAATAATCTAATTTGGCTAACTACAGTACTGACTGGAATATTGGCTAAAATGAGTCAAGTCATCACATTACATTTATGTGCTCTGCACTATGGCTCTGTTCCAATTAAAAGACATAAATACAACATAAAATACAACTATTTCAAAGACATAGCGACAGTGTAACTGAACTAAAAACTGAAGTATCGTGTTTTATGACAAATGTAGACACTGAGGTCTGGGTGAACATCAATAACAAACAGCTGTGACTGTGCATAACCAAGAGACGTACAGTGGGGAACTGACAACATGATGAATCCCCTTGAATCGAGTATGCACAGTCAAGTCTTCTTTTTCTTCCATTGTCTCCTAGCCTCTTCCACAGCAAGGAAAGCTCCCATCACTGAAGCCATGCATATTGCTAGCAGGTGCACTCTTCCTTCCTGTCCAAGGCAGAGGAGGATTGGGCCCCTGGAGGGGATCCTCTAGCCCTAAGGACTAAGCCTAGCCAAGACGACGGAGTCCTCAATGTCCTTGCTGAGCACAGATGGACATATTTAGTTGTCTAGTTGTCCCTTTCTTTCATCCTCACTGCATCTTCCCATCCAGCACCTTACTCTTCTCACCGACGTTGGCAGCCATGGACTTCCAGTACTGGTGGCAGGCCAACTCCAGCAGCTCCAGCCCTCCAATCAGCTTCTGCTGGCCCAGGTACACCCCAACCATCACCAGAAAGTAGAACCTGAATGGGGCCCACAGCCACAGGCCGGTGAAGCAAAATGCAATGAAGCTGCTCCAATAAAGCAGTGAGACGGCTTTGATCAGAGCCACGCGCAGCTCCGTCTTACAGGGTGGCACCTGTGCCACACCCTCCCTGTCAAAGGCCCGAGGCTGTCCAGAGTAGAAGTCCCGGAGACGGGCCTCCTTCTCAGCCCAGCGCTCATGACACCACGCCTGCAGGGCAGAGGAGGAGGTGGGCAGGGAGGAGGCTGGATAGCGGCGCACATGGAAGTGGATCTCACGGGGGAAATGTCCCAGGATGAGGTGGCGTTCTGTCTGAGGGATGTTCTTGGGGTACGCCACTGTAATGTCATGGACGGCATCTAAGTTGTCTCCTGGGAAAGGAAAGGATGAGAGTTGGCAGCAGCAGGAATAAGATTTTAGATTATGAAATAGACAAATATAGGCTAAAATAGTCTAACATGCATGAACAAAAAAGCAAGACAGTGAAACAGACTGCAAACGGACCAACTAACTAATTCAAAATTTAATTTTCAGAGACTTGGCCTCCTGTCCTCACAGTGCACAATGGAAGCTGACTGAACTATCAAGCTGGGCAGGATGACACCTGCTAAGCGCCTGCTCCTGAACAGCTCAGCTCTACTCTGGGTATAAATAGAGCAGAGAGGAGCACAGTGGCCTGAGACAAAGACCACATACATAACATATCAGTCAGCAGCCGGAGAGTGAGGGAGTAGAGAACGTAGCTAAGCCTGGTGACATCACACTGATTCACAGCACCTGCTTGGAGAGTTAGTGCCATGCTCAGCATCCAGGACGGGTGGGGGATGAGACAACGGGCCCAGAGGTGGTATTTAAGACCTCTGGAAGGCTGCCAGAATTAGCTCACAGAGAAACATGAGAATCCCAGGGATGTTGTAATGGCTGGCAATGGGATGAAGCACTAGTCTGAGACTCTGAAGAATAACAGGTATGATCCCTCACAAGTAACACCGTCATTGGAATAACTAAGGTCATTGTGGTAGCGTATCATTTTCCAGTGGGTAACTAAGCTTTGCTGATAAAAGATTTCCATGATGTCGACGGGCTTTGTGTCCCGATTTATTTTCTTTGAGATCAAATAATGATAGTGATGACCAATGAATAAGCACAACAATGGTAGTCCGCAACCTGCTTGCCGACAGACTACAGCAATGGTTTCTATGAATCATAACTCTGACAAATTAATCCCTGTCTTGTTGAAAGCAGACGTTTCATTAATTCAGAAACTGTTGATCTGGATCTCCCCTGACCTTTTCGGAGTGTGTCCACAATGAAGGTAAATCCAGTGGTGCGGGGATGCAGCACATACTCGTATTCCGGCAGGCTGTTCTTGGCAGCGAACTCGTTGCTCTTTGCTCTGGTATTTTCTGCAGGAGACAGAGACAGGATGAACCTCTGGCAGTTATGTTCATGGTGTAAGCTTCTGCTAACTAGTATATTGTGTTACACATATGCAGCAGCTATTCTCACTTAGTAACAATCTCAATTATGTAAAAAATGAATATGCTATCTATATAAAATGTTTTTAGAACTATTTTTATGCAATAGCCAATAGATTATATTTTCAAAAATTCACCATTTGCATTCTAGAAACTCATAACTGTAAATTTACCTACATTTAACGGATAATGTTGTCTCTCTACTATTCTATGGTAGTAATGTTAATGTTTATTGAGTTAACAACAAGCTAGCAGTATCAGTGGCTTCATTTTGACTGTGTACTGCTGACAGCTGCTGACCTACAGAGTGGGTCTATAATCCTGTTATTTTCATATTTTCATTTATATTGTGATAAGATCATTTGTACACCACTGTTGGCGCCCATCTGTCATATACCTTAGGTATCCTACCTTATTGTCTAGTTATTTTGTACTCTGTAAATGTTCTTTATTTATATCTTATGTGCAATACTAAATGTAAATGTCCTGTACTTATATAGCGCCTTTCTAGTCTTTTCGACCACTCAAAGTGCTTTACAATACATTCTCATTTACCCCTTTCACACACATTCATACACTGATGGCAGGGGCTACCATGTAAGGTACCAACCTGCACATCAGGGGAGACTAAGCATTCATACGCATTCACACACCGAAGACGCAGCTTCGGGGTTCAGTATCTTGCCCAAGGACACTTCGACATGCGGACTGGAGGAGCCGGGGATCGAACCGCTGATCTTCCGAATAGAGGCTGACCCGCTCTACCTCCTAAGCCACAGCCGCCCCAATACGCTGATGTTGTTCGTGCAATATCCCAAGTGCAACTTAACTGCCACAGTCCTATAGAGACCATAGCATATTGTATTGTATGTTCTTAGTTATTTCAGTTCTTGGTGTATATAGTTTAGCTGATCTAGTGTATAGAGTATAGTTTCAGTATAGTTCTTGTTTTTATAGCAGTGTATATAGTAGTTATCTTCTTAATTCTTACTTATCTTCACTGTGTGACATGGTGGTGTCTAGTGAGCAACCCTCAAATTCCTTGTAAGTGGAAACGTACTCGGGCAGTAAAGTGATTCTGATATTACTGATACATGGTCTTTTTTTAATTTCATTGCACTTAGGTACTTTGTTAACAAAAGTAGACCTTTGTCCACGAAGCACTATCCAATAATAGTGGGATAGGATTACTTATGAAACACCCCCACCAGTGACACGCTCTACATCTGGAATAACCACAGGGGGAAATAAACACAGGAGAGATGACTGTTTATTAACCAAACATTCTTCAGGAGCTTGTTGTAGGAACATGAAACCTATATCATAACTCGTAAGTCATGTTATGTAACAAGTAGCTCCTTGGGGCAGACAAAAGGACAAAAGGACTAGGAGCAGCCCTCAGTCTGTCGAGCCTCAGATATCTGCCCTCCCAGGGGGACAAAGCTCTGACCGGTCACCCTCACACAATCACTCATTCATTTTACACAGCCTCCTCAGTTCCAAAAGGGTCATGGAAATCTTTAAATCTTAAGAGGAGCTTAAGTGCACCCTGATCCAAATCCTGTAGATGGAGGTCTCTCTCTCTCCCCGTGTGTGTGTGTGTGTGTATCTAGAATAAGTATTTCAGTGAAGGAAAGAACAGGGCAACTACCATATCAGACGTCAGAACATCTACAGCCCCTTGTTCCCCAAGGTCAAATTAATCCTTGAGTTTAATAGGGTTAAACACACATGCACACACACACACACACACACACATATATGCGCACAGAGACATGCACATAACACACAGAGTGAGAAAAGCTTTAAAGCCCCTGGAGCTGCTGCCCTATATGATGTAACATCACTGGAGCCCTGTATGACGATGTCAGACATCATGCTATGTACAGACAGGTTAAGCTATCCCTTAACCTAGACCAATCAGGGACATTGATTGGCTTAGTTGTGATCAGAAAGGACTTTACATACTGGTGTCACTGTTGCTTAGATTGACACAGCATTCTTGTAGAAAGGACTGCACATGGCGTGTATGAAGAGATTTGGCTATGCCTTATCATATTGAAATCGTGTTTGCATGACTGCCAGTGCAAAAGCCTAAGGCAGGTGTAGGCAAATACCCATGTCCAAGGGTCATTTAAGCTCTGGTAACTGGTTGGTGGGGAACACATTCAAACAACATAACAACTGAAATGTGTGCAAGATTTCTCTGTGACTGGACGGACTACTGCATTCTTTACTTCTCACCAGTGAGGTCTGTGCCCTCGGGGAAGAGCAGCAGCTGCAGGGGCTCCCGGATGTCACAGAAGTACTCCAGCATGTTCTCCAAATGTCTCTTGTCATTCTCCCAACGACGCTGAATGAAGATGAAGCAGGCCACCTGCATTGCCCAGCCTGGAAAGTACATGCAAAGTCTTTATGTGTGTAACTGTTTACTTGTTGAGCCGAGTCTATAAGAAGACTCTTCAACAGCGGTTTTTGAAAAAGTAAGTATTGCGATATGCAGAGATGTGTGTATGGAAGAATGGGGGATGGGGCATCAACTGTATACCCACCAAAGCCAGGCACAGCCTTGAGGGCAGCCTTGAGGCAGATCTTCTCCAGACGCAAGTAGCTGTACCTGAGCAGACAGCACCACAGGAACATCCAGTCCAGACGGGTGCGGTGGTTCATGATGATCACACTGCGCTCCCCCGGAATGAAGCCATCACCTGTTATCACCACCTTTACGCCAAACACCAGCTCCAGCAGGGACTGGGGAGATGGTGGGGTGAGAAATGGGACGATGAGAGGATGAAGGAAGAGAGTGGGGTAGGAGGAAGAATGGAAAGGGCAATGGAGAGAGAGTGAGATGGAGAAAAACGATGGAGGTGAGACAAGAATTTTAATTAAGAAAGGAGGAGGAGGGAGAGGGAGGAGGAAAGGTGGTGATCCAAGGGAGAGAAAAAGAGGGAGGCAAAGGGAAGAAAATGCCATCAGTTTCTGTGGTCAAAGTACACAGGATTTACATAATTGTGCTCAAGGGCAATTTGAATAAACAAAGTGTTCTTCCAATAAAAATAAAAAGGGAGGCACAAACAAGGATGGCATAAGATGACGCAGATCACCAGCAGATAAAGACCATATGATACACACAGAAGTAGGCTAAGTAAGCAGAGCGATACCTAAGTTTGCATACATACCACAGGCAGGGTGAGCCAGGTGGCTACAATGCGATCGGTGATCCAGCGGTACCAAGCAGGAGACAGCAGCATGAGGGGCAAAAATGGACCCAGCATGAAGACACTGCCAAAGAAACTACCCAAAAACAGGGTCACCACGAAGTACAGGCCCCGCACAGACACAGCCATATCTGCGGAAAAGGACAGTGAGGCAAGGGGATTAGCTTCAGCAAATAAGACAAAAGTAAAATGAATGGTCCTGAGCAGTCCAAGTATGACTTGAATTTGTTGAGGGAAAAACATGTTGATATTTTGTGAGATTCATTCCTGACTCAGATCTCTGCTATGCAGTGGAGCTGAAGCGGAGGAACTATGTAACGTGAGACAAATGGAATTATCGACTGTCTCATCAATAGCAAAGCCTCCTGTTCTGTTGTACTTCCGAAACATTTTCCCACAAACAGTGGAAAATCCAAGGCAGACATTCCTAGCGTGGAATGTAAATAGGGGAACCTTTCTGACTGTGGGTAACAAATTGTGGGTGCACAGTCACTAAATCAACAGTTCAAGGAGAGTGGCTTCAATGTGATTCACAGACAGCCTAGCCTGAGCTGTGCCATAGGTTTTATAACATATTCTCTGACGTTCTCAAAAGATAGAAGGAGGGGAAAATACACTTAAATATCCACTGCAGCTCCAGTACATTGTTTACATAATTTAAAAACCTGTATCTGTGCTCATAGTCGTGATGGAAACAGTTGCAAGTCACAGGCCACTGGTGAGCCAAAACATCATTTTTTAGACCGGTAGTCTCCAGACGTGTCATCAAAAGCCATGTGTATTCTGGTTTTCATTCCAACCAATCAGTACACGGGCTGATTTTACTGATTAACCCACCTTCAACCACAAAGGACAAAGTAATCAGTAAAATCATCTGGTGTACTGAGTGGTTGAAATGAAAACCTGCATACACATGGTTCTGGATGACATGTGGTTGATGACCACTGAATAAGCATGTTAGTAGCAGTAACTGCAACACAGTGAAATACCACATGGTCTTACTTCCCTGGTGGAAGTGAACATAGCTTGTAAACATATTGGAATTCAAAACCAAGTGATGAGACCTTAAATGTGCACACCTCGTATCGTATAAAGGGGCTCATCTAGACATGCCAGCAGGAATTCCATATCCCTCCCTTGTCTCTTCAATATTGTGAGCAATTCAGCTTTGCAGTCAAACCAATGCATAAAAATCTGGGTGGCAAAGTGAATGAGTAACACTCTCCCCTTGCTCAATAACAGCAAGTCAAGTTGCCCATGAGAAAGGCATTTAACCCCCAAATGTTCCAGTGGTGGTGCCCTGTGGCAAACAGTAAAAGATTATGGTAGTAGTGGGCCACGTCCAAGTGTGAATGTGTATGAATGAGAAGCAGGGCATGTATGTTCAGCAAACCTTAATAAAATGTGACGTTTTTGAAAGCAACCTCGGCAAACAGTTGGATGCAAGAAACTTTAGTGAAGTGCTATAGTCATCCAATTACTTGCAAGTCCCATGACTGGTAGGTAAAATGGGAGATCCCTGATTTGATTAGAGCCTGGTGTTGCTGACGCAGGGAGCGTGAGCTAAAGCAACAGGGGGGCCATTTCATCCAGCAGGTGTTTTTCCTCGTACGCACACCTTTCTACCTCAATTGAAGCTATAATTGCACAAGCCTTTAGCCCACGACCTCTAAGTTGCTCCATGACTACCCTCCCATTATCTTGCCCTCACTGACATGCTTTGAAACTGCAGCACCATGACACAGCGGGTCTCACCGCGCCATGCAAAGTGGCTGAAGGTGCATTTAAAAATGCAAGTGTTTGTGTGCATGCACACGTGAGCAATAAGGGTTTAAGGGTTGTTGGTTTTAACAACGGAAAATGTGAGGCATGAGAGGAGGTGAGGAACAAGCTAGCTCAGCAGTATTGTCACAATTACGTCCTGACGCGCACAAAGCACACACCCTTGGGTGTCTGCTGGAACAAACACACAAGCTGACTCTCAAACATGGCAAACAGGCATGACACACACAGAGACTGAGACCAGGGATGTCTGACTATTTAGACACTTCCACATAGGCTACTCTAGTATAGTACCACCTGTGAATTTTATTTAGTCTTATCTATTGGATCATTACTATAGTGATTCACCATAGTAATGATCCTAAGACCACTTCCCCAAGCATTGTCCACATGCGATGCACAGTATACTGCTCATAGTCCAAGTCTGAATTCTCTGGCAATCATTCTGCATTCCTTCCTTTAAGCCAAGACCAGACATCCCAACAGAGCAACACAGAGCAACAAGTTCACCCATGTCTAGGCTAAACATTCAGCTAAAGGTGAGAGAGAGATATGAGGTTGTACAGTTAATGTCAAATAGATTTACGTGTAGCCCGATTTTATGAAAACAAAAAACACTGGCTGTACCCGGATGCCACGCGACCAGGATGAGCTGCACCTCACCTATAAATATTTAGCTTAATTTTGCATTGGCTCTAATGGTGAGTTTAGGTGTCACAGGGCCCAAATGCTGCCTAAGAGGCCTTTCCACTTCAACAAGCAAAACACTGGGGGAAATACTGGTGCACCTCTCAAAAAGCTAAATAAAATTACATGAGATGCATCCTTCATCAATTGTGTAGTTAGTGATCATAGTGAGCATGGGAAGCTCTGTAGGTAAGTGAATATAAGAGGACTTCCAACTCCTGGGTGGGAATCTATTGCAAGCCGCTGTGTGAAAAGCTGATTGTTCTTTGAGATGATGTCAACCAATGGTTCCTGAGGCTGGAGTGGAAAAACTGCACCCCTTACATTATTTTTCCTGGTGATTTCCTTTAAGGCTTAACCAGATTGGTAGTCTAACAGACCGGCAATGGAGGCAAGCTGCACTGTGCAAGCATCCTCTTTGCACAGAGGCAGCCTGGCTAAACTAACATAGCTTCTGCCACCACAAACTCAGACAACAACAAATAAAGTTTCTGCCGTACACACGTTGATTTGACAATAATTAAGGGCGAGGCAGAAACTGAGTGGGGATTTTAACCAACGTGAAAGACAGCACGAGTTATCCAACGTTAAACGGTGTTAATCAATAACGTTTCTTTAACAAACGCAAATCAAAAACTTAAATGGTTACACATACAAGCCCTAAAATAGATGTGCAGAGTACAACGACGCCAGGTACCGTCTGTCATTAATCAACCTACTGTCAGTGTGCTGCTGCATAGATTATAGTCTCATCCCAGTAGGTCAATTGGTTAATCTTCAAACCTGTAACGTTAGACAAGGGTAGGAGGGACATGGAGTGATGTGACTGTATGACAGGATAGTGGTACAACATAGGTTAAAGCTGTTTGATGCTGCCACATTGTTCCGGACTTCGGTTGTGTTAGTTTATAGCCAAAGCTAACATTAGATTGACTCTAACGTTAGCTTGTTAACGCTAATTTAGCAGAATTAGCTGACAAGGCTAGCCGCTGTCAGTACAGTCTTGGGATGCAGTACACGAGTGTGTCTTTGGGCTGGTGCCAATGACGACACCGTTGCTAGAGTGACACGAACAGGTGACGTTAACGTTAGCTAGCCAATTCTAACGTGAGCTAGCAGAAGCTAGCTAGCCATCTTGCTAATGTTGGCAGAACTGGCTAAATGCACGATTATTTTTATAGTGGCAAACAACCGCCTTACCCACCTTTACAACGCCCAGTCTTCTCTCAAAATGAAAGTTAGCCACTGAGGTGAGCTAGCTCCAAGAACTCCGGCCATACAACAGCATGTCAAACACGGTGGCTAGTTAGCTAAACTGCATCAACAAATGTTAACGTTACAGTCTTCGAGGCCCACAAGAATACTCGAACTCGTTCGCAACCGTCTTATTATTTTTCGCGAGAAAGCCGCTAGGGCAAACTTACATCCCTAACCATCTCACTTGCTATGTGTGCATTACTTATGACTGCAGCAGGAATATAGCCACCATACCGATTTGCTAACTCGACCTCTCAACTTGTAACTCTCACCTATCTTTGCACCCAGGCATCAACAGGGGGTGCTGTTTGTGCAAACTAGGTTCGTTGAGGTGGGGACAGTGAACTACAACTACAGCCTGCACGTGGAATCATGCATGTACATGTCACACATGTGCTACGGAACGCTATCTGCTTCTAAATGTTGCTTGTGAAGATAGTTGACTTATTGTACTATTGTAAGCGATGTTTTCCACAAGATCCCCATGTTAATAATATGTGAGAACTCAATCAAATCGCAAGCATGATATTGATGATATACCTCTTGACTAAGTCCTCCAACATAGCCTTTTAAAGCAGTGTAAATCCTAGCATGTGTCATTTGTTTCTTTTACCCACTGTTATGAGCCATTCAACTGTTACGAATTACCTCAGCATCCAGTGATGTGTGTGTGTGTGTGTCGATGGATGGATGTGTCTTTGTATGTGTGTATTTGTGTGTGCACATGCACACTCGTGTGTGAGTACATGTGTGCGTCTGTATGTGTGTGTGGTGACAGACAGGCAGAGTAGAAGAGCATAGAAGAAAGAGCATATTCGTGCATGCACATGCACTTGTGTGTGTGTGTGTGTGTATGTGGTGAATGAGGTAGAGACAGACAGAGTAAAAGAGAGTGCACTTAGTCAAACGCGACTTTTCCATGACCTGCTCCCTATGGCATGCACTCTATCTGAGAGGCTGAGTGAACTGTATAGCTTTATCAGGATAAACTTCTCAAGGGTCAACGCATCACTTCAGAGCAAGAAGGAAAGCTTTGCTTTGAAACAAGCTCTCACAGAGTCACTTTAGTGCCAACTCACCTCCAACAGAGAAGTACACAATTAATGACCGTTGTCCAACATAATTGACCAAAAAACAATTTGACCACGTAGTCCTAATCATACTTCTTTGAGAAGTTTCTGAGCCCTCTGTTAAGAGTCATAGTAATTTTAAGCCATGGAAAACATTTTAAGACATGCACATTTTAAACCACTTATATTTACAATACTGATACAAAAGGCTTATTTCTCAAGAGAGGGTTAGGAGTGAATTAATAGGTAAAGGTAGATGCCAAAAAACATACATGTTAGACATGCCATTCCACTTAGGCTAGTCTACAGGGGAGAGACAGAATGACTTTTTTCGGGCATTGAACACTGTGTTTTTGGTTTATTTTCAAAGGAGTCTATTGATAGCACTTTAACGAGGCTTTGTTGGAAAAAAATCATCTGGTTTGTTGTTTTTAAACATTCTTGCCTCTTATGACCTCTTGTGCATTTTGGTAGTGGAGAGGAAGAAGGAGAAAGGGGGTTGAAGGAGTTCAAAGAGGGGCCATGGATGATTTATCTCCTCATCCCTTTCACTACTCACTTCCTCTTTGCATCTACACATATCTTTCTGTCTCACACCTGTAAGGAAACAACAGTTTCACTCCAGTCCTTTTTACTGCATCTCCAACATTGCCTCTCTCATTTCTGTGTGCCTGTCTCTGTCCATGTCCCTGTATGTCCTTCTCCCTGTCCCTCTCTCTATCCTTCTCTCTCTCTTTCCTCCTTTTTTCCAGCCTGGTCTCTAGGCAATAAGGGTAAGAGTGGCGGGGCCATAAGCTGTCTATTTATATCAACAACAGCCTATGGAAGAGTGGCAGCCTGTGTCTTAGCACATTAACACACAAAAAGTACATACGAAAGTGGACCCCAATAGACTTCCATTGATCAAAGCTTTAATAGCTTTGGGACAAGATGGCAGTGTACTCTTACATCACCCTATTAAATAGAGAATGAATCCCTGGGCGCTTAGAGTCATCTGTCCAAATATGTGTTGCAGTTGTGAGTCCAGCAGTTGCATTATGTCTTCCAAGGTTGGTCCCTTGAAGTGCATGTGTAAAGAGCTGTTTGGCAGAGTATTGGCTGTGCTTTGATTAATTGTGAAGTTGCTGAGGCTTTGTTTTGCAAAGCATTCACTGTGTCGTCCTCCTCTACGCTCGATGGGTGCATGGGTCCAATGTAGGTACTTAACTTGCTATGCTCTCTCTTTCATGAACCTTCTCCACATCCCTTTTTCCTTTGCTGACTCCTTCTCCTTTTCCTATCCTCCCTCTCTTCTTGTTGTATGCCTCTCTGCGTATCTTATTCTAGCTCTTCCCTTGTTGACAGTGCCAGATATGTGTCTACTCTTGGTGTCCCGTCTCCAGACAGGTTATTAATAACCAGCAGAGTTTTTGCTTCATGTCCTGAGAGCTCTACTTTCTTCTCACACTTGAGGAACCATGGGAAAAGAATGTTTCCCTTACGCACATGGCACTCATAATAACACACACGGTTATACACAAAATCTCCAAGCACATGTGCCCCTTTGCAAGCTTTGCACAAGCACACACACACACGCATGCATGCCCACACAGGATAAACCTTAATGACATACAGTACTGTTGCAATTCACAAACAGCAAGGTTATAAGAACAGAGGCACTGTTTATAAAGCATTGTTAATTTCCATTACATAACCTCTACTGTGGGAATGCAGAGTATGTTTCTACAGTCATGTAAGTATGGGAAACTAGCTGAAACAACAGAGTCGGATGAAATACTGGAAGAGGAAGAAATAGAAAGAACAAGAAAACCTCAACAAGCTGGAGAATAAAATCAAATTAAGGAGAGGGAGTGGGAAAAGAGTTCATCAGATAAGTCTTTTTTTCCCCCCTAGTGGCATGCCAGAGTTGAGTTAGAGGGGTTATGTTGTGGGTGCATGAAGGGGTTGGTCCGGGTGTGAGTGTGTGAGTTTATGTGTAGATGAGAGAGAGAAGCAGTGTTGATGTGGACTATAGTTGGGAGTCAGAGAGAATTCAGGGGTTGGCGGGTCAGACTCTGCTGACACACTGGGATCAGCGATGGGATTGTTTCCATTGGAAAGAATTCCAAGAATGAGCTAGAAGAGCTATCAGTGACTTCACTCAGAGGACTCTGACAACAGTTTTAATACATAGCCAGGCACACACACGCTCTCAGACACATTTAAACATACAGTTTTGCACGCCAACAATGGTGTGTGAGACACAATCCGTCCCTCGATGTCACTATACTCTAATCTTGTCACTTGCAAAATGAATGCTGTCATCTCTGTTCACCAGCAGGGTGGTTAATAAGCAGATTTGCAGTATAAAGCAATGACTTTCATACAAGAGATCCAAAGAGAAAAAGGATGGGTTGAAATCTGCAAATCAAACAGTATGTTTATAGGGAAAGATTAGATGTATGAAGATTGAGATCTTCTGGATCTTCACTGGGAAATGAAACGATTCATCTTGGAGCTGTCCCAGGGACGGTATGAATCAGAATCTAAAACTTCATTTTTAAATAAATGTAAAAACATGTTTCGATAAATAGTCTACATTTCGACCTGTTAACCCTAATGTGTACTCTCTGTCTCTGATTGTTTTTAGTACTGTGACAATGGCACAGGGGTGACAAGGCAAAGCAAGTTGTAAATACTGACTCCCTGAACCAGACGTTCCCTCTGCAGTCACCCTCAACCATTATCACCCAGCTTGTATTAATAACTCATTATGCTTCATTTTTTCCAGGAAGAGGGAAGCAGGATAGAATGTCAGTTCATTGTTCTCTTTCCAGGAAGTGACCTTAAGGCCTTGAGAATACCCCCTTGGCCAATCTACGAGGCCCTTGGCCCCGAAAGGCCCTACCACAGCAACTTTGATGGACTGTTCCCGGTACAAGGCAATCAAACTTGACCTAAGTGGGTCACTAATACATAGCAGCAAATCACCTGAGAAGTTTCCACTGAAACAGTGATCAGAAACTTTTGTTTATTCCTGTAAATCCCACAGTTCCCCATTAGTGCTTTTCCACTCAACCACTTTTTATTAGTCTTGTATCGTTGTGGTGAGTGTTTATGGCTAGAGCGTGAGGAGCTGCTTCCACAAGCTTTTATGCAAATACTATCCTTGATATTTCTGCTACAGTAAAAGCCTCCAAAAGGTCGCTCCCACCAATGTACTCCATAAGGTTGGGTGACGTTATTTTGAACGTTTTATTTTTAAAGAACTTGGAAAGCAAAGCACAACCAAGCTGTTCGGTGCACAACAAGGCGCAGGAATGAGATTTTGTTGTGACTAGGAGTCAGGCTTGTGTTTGTGTGTGGTTCGAAGGCAGGAAGAAGCATGCGGCCTCTTCTCGGTTCTATATATACATATTTTGTACATGTATCCTCAGTTGTAGAGAAAGAGATCCTGTATGTGAGAGATGCTGAGCAGGAAGTAACGCTGCTCTCATGTCTAACCACTGCAGGTGAAATGAGTGGGGGCATAGGGGGTTTCACAAAAGAGAAAATGGTTTCTTGATCATGCTTTTGCAACGATGCACTGGAGGATTACCCCCGTGAAAAGCCCTTTTAACTCAAACTCTTCAGCGTCGATTATTCACACAACAAAGTCAGACAGTTGGATAGCAAATTCAAATGTTTATTTACAGGCTCTGTATTTGTCACAGAGAAAGTGGTCTAAATACATAAAAAAAAAAAAACACAAGAGAAAGATGGCGGCTAATCTCCCTGAGCTTTACAAAAACAATGTGGGACCTGTAGGTGACAGACAGCAGAAAGAGATATGTTCTGTACACAGCCCTAATGCCATTCAAATGTGAAATCACAACAGAACAGAGACAAAGTTCAGACAACAGTATCTCAGAGAGAACGTATGTGTACACAAAAGTTATAACTTTTCTCCACAAAATGACTGACAGTCCAAATGAGTGGTGATATAAAGGGAAAAACACCCACAACCTTTTAAATTGCATACAGGCAAATAACCAAAATGCCATTAGAAAAACTCAGGATCAAGGAGTGATACCCACATAAGTGATCAATATTACAGACTACCCATAAATACATCCTATTACAATTGAGAAACCTGTCTATAAAACAACGTATAACATTGTCTCAGATATTGCGCGTATCATTTGTGAACTCGTTGATCCTATACTGTGTATTCCCCTGTCAACTGAATTTCAAACTATGGCTGTTTTCAAAAGAACAGGAAGACTAGGTTGGTAGGTAGGACAGCCAACTTTCAGTTCGGGTGTGCTCAGAGCTAATTTCAGTCTTAGATATATTTTTCTTTGAGACTAAAGTAGACTAAACCCATAATACAAACAAGATCAAAGCGCTACAAGGCCTCAGGGGTTGGCTCAATGGGAAAACGTATTTACAAGTCCTTCATTGGGTCTGTACATTAATTTTTGCCTGACCACTGGATTTTTAAATCACAATTTTCCATCTATCAAAGTCCTAACTCAGTTTGCCCCTTTGAACAATAACCTGCTTGCATCGTATTTAGTTCTGAGTGCTGTTGGTTTTCCTTTATCATCTAAATACTGTACATCATAAGGCTTCTAGGGGGCCAAAGTGAGGACAGAAACAAAGCACATGTGTGCCTCAGTGCATAACAAGCCTCTGTACAATGGATTCATCATGTATTTAGCACAGTTGGGCAAGGACTACTGGTTTATTTTCCTTCACTTTCTCTACTTCTCTAAAATGATTCCAGGTTGTCCTTTTTATGTGAAAGCCTGATGTAATCTCCAAAAAACGATGCATCATATAGAGGAATCCTTTACGCTTGTCACAATGCACCAAAATGAACAAAACACAAAATCCCCAGTGACATTTTACACAAAATACCAACTTCTCAAAACGGACGAATGTGCAGACGGCGATGGCAATCACAATCATTAACATTTCAATCCAGAAACGGAACACATGTATGGACAAGATACGGTAGACAAGAGTCCCCACGGGTACCACAGCAGTTATAGGAGTATGAAGTCTCTGGGGTCATGACGCCAGCCATTTTGGAGTAAAGAATGGGAGCAGTAGTAACCCCCTGCAGTGTAAGAGCTGTCCATGGAGCACTGAGCTGCCACTGTCCAACGGGACATCCTGTCTGGGCTGAGACACACAGGGTGGTCTGCATGGTAGAAAGTAAGTGTGTATGTGTGCGTGTCTGTTCTTTTCAAGTCTGATTGGGGTGAGAGGTCCAGAAAGATCAATTATTTTGTATTTCTGAGAGTGTGTGTGTGTTGCTTCTCTTTCTGGGAGTGATGCTTTGGTGTCAAAGGAAAAGAAATGGCATCACTAGACATTTAATGTGTGCCTGCCAGTTTGTCTGCTGAGGTGCAATATCGTCAGTGTGTGAAGGAAAAGAAAATTGGCACTGCAACTCAGCCTCTAGTGCTCACAATCCTGCACTGGCTGTCCATTTTGGATATTGCCATTAGTCTGCTCCTCTTGCTCATCGTCGTCCTCCTCCTCCTCCTCTTCTTCACTGACCAGGAACTCCTCTGGGGGCCAGCGAAGCTCTCCACTCTCCACCTCTCCCTCTGTGGGCTCCACCACAATGGATGGCAGACGGTCTTTCAGCTTACAGCAGCGATCAAAATCTGAGGGGTCTGGGAATATCTACAAGGGAAAAAGACAAGGGCAAAGTATTAATTCTGAACCATTCTGTTAACCGTTAAATCAACCGAGTGTTGACAGAACTTGGTTTCTGAACTGTAGCCGATTCAAGCCAGGAGGGTCAGCTGTCCCGTCACCCTCTTGTTGTTGAGACAGTTGTGAAGTAAGAAATTGCGTGACGTTGTGAACTAGGTGTAAGCCTAAGTGTAGATATAGGGTAGTGTAGATGAGGAGTTGCTTACTGTTGAGCCTTCTGGAGGTCTAGCGGGTGTAACTGAACTAAGCAGCTGTGATGGGACACAACCATTTGATAATCCCAATGACGTAACTGGCCTCACCAACATCCAAGCTAGGCTTCTACATAGGTCCTCACCCAAAAATGGGATAGTTACATCAGCGCCTGTGTATTGGCATGTGTAGTAAGACTTTGATGCTGTATCATGTTTAATCTAAATGTTTTCAAAGGCATCGTGCCCAAGCAGCTCATAGCTTCTTACCAACTTATCCAACACTGCATCACTCACTACTTAGACGATTATACAAGAGCATAATCGTAGTATTGCAACAGAAAGTTGAAAATGCAACTGACCGAAACCAAGCACAGTTTATAGACATGGAAGTTGCTATAGTAAATTGCACAAAACAGGTGAAATTTTACTGGGACATGATATAATAAATCAACCATTCTTATAAAAATCATAATTTTTAGACATTATACTTCAGACCCGTGTGGAGCTAGATTCACAAAAAAGCAAAGCACTGCAGCCAGAACATAAAATAGACTGTTGATCTGTAAATCCAGCCAGATAGAGCTTGCTTATGAACACTGCCTGCCACACTCAAATGTTTGGATCTAAACTGAAGGGCATAAGAGACAGTCTGACAAGGGAGATTACATGCATTCCCTGTCCTGGCAAGACTGGACATCAACCTCGGACTTTCTCTGTTCTCAGGAACCAGAGAAATGGCCCAGGGGAAAAAGCCTGCCACTCCTGGTCCAAGAACAGCATTTTTTGCTGTTGTTTGGATAAAGTGGAAGAATATTTTTAGACCTGCATATTTCACTCCGAGACATTGGAAGGGGAAAGCGATGTCGCTGTCTGGGCAAAGAGCCCAGTGGAAAGAAAGCATTAGATGAGGCAGGAGAAAGACCGAGACTGAGAGAGGGGAAGAGAGAGAGAGCGAGAGAGAGAGAGAGGGGATCCAGCTGTGTCCAAGTCTCCGTGAATGCCATAGGAGAGGGATGAGAAGGGAGGAAAAAGACAAAATGTTCTAAAATATGCCTTGTGAATGTGAGACTTTGCCAGGTTGTGAAAGCATGTATGTGTAGGCAGGCAGCTTTTGCATTCTCCGAAAACAGCTGTGTATACAACTACACAACCGGTGTGATTATATGTGTGTGTGTGTCCATAAAACGTGTATGTGAGAATGTGATACATTGAATTATAGGAGTGCCAGTGTGTCGGTGTTCATGTGTAGTGGTCTGCATTTTCTGGCCTGCATTGCAGACGCTCACTGTGCGTCAGCACCAAGGGGAGTTAGCCAGTGTATGACCTTGTGATTGGACCCCTAGCTAACACACGTCATAGCTTGTTTCACTTCCAGGGGCAGGAAACGACGACACATCATCAGCAAGGCTCAATGCTGGCTAT
>CABFOQ010000886.1:4006-14770 GCA_900660455.1 Gephyroberyx darwinii | reverse complement strand
CCTGGCTCTGCCTCATTCGGGTCCGCCCCTTTCTGGTCCCATGTCTCTTCTGTGGTCATCTCTGTGTCGCCGTTCTCCACCGGAGCTGCATGGGGACAAACAGAGCAGACTTTTAGTGATGCTGAAGGGGGATTACACTGCATGAAGTATAAATGCATGCTGGTTTTTGAATGCCTGAATTCTGTCTTTCCCTTTTTAATTTTTTAGCTCGCCATCGATCGACGACAGTCGATCGAGTGCTGAGTCGAAGTTAAAGTTTTTTATTAAATGTAATCTAAATCTCTACTGGGGGCAACATAAACTTGAGGTTGGGAAAAAGGATAAAGTAAATTATCCTCAAATGCCAGAATTCATAAACTATCACTAATGTGGGTGCAATTCTAATACTCAAACACTAGTGTCAAAAGCAATGACATGTTTCACTGCAAACATCACCGGCCATAGATTAATCAAGACTTTATGTTAAGGAAAATGAGACATAATCTTTCATTATAAATTTCAGCTGTCTAAATGTTATCACGTGTTCAAATAATTAATTTATTCAATGACTCATTAAGGATTGTCACCATGGTTTCCTGGACAATTAAGTTGACGTCTATATTGAAAAGTTCAACACCAACAGGCTTATGACAGGAATTGGAGATTAATAAGGGACGAGTGTGGTTAAAAGGCTGACAGTAGACTAAGACTCCTGTGATGACTTGATAACTTTGAAATGTGATATGACAACTACAAATATGCCTATTAAAGTAGTAATCTTGACATTTTCACATAGAGAAATGTCTGTTCTGCTACTCTGTAACATTGATTGCTCTAACATAATAATGATTCAACCTCCAGCCAGTTCAATAAAGCTTTTCCATTTGCTGTTCTTAACACCGGTGTCAGGGAGGTCTTTCCTGGGGGAAAAAATCCTCTGCCATACAGGAAGTGATGCATTTTATGTTTCTAGTTCAATTGGAATAAATAGAAGACGTCATGACTGAACAAAGACAAGAGCGCTGCCTACAGGAACTCAAACTCCAACAGAAAATCCAAGAAAAAAAGATGCCACAGTACTGGACACTGTTGACAGGTGATGTCTGGGAAGTGCAGTGAGAAACATCACAACAATGAGGCTGAGAGACAAAGACGGAGACAATGATGAATAAAACAAAAATAAATAAAAAACATGACTCGACTTCATTGGGATTTGACTGTTTTGACTCGGAACTTGTTTGAGACTTGGATGCTATGATTTGGACTTTGTGATGAAGCCCACACTCTGTTAAGAGGAGACAGTGTATTATGGCAGCGCCTGCCTTTCGCCAAACGTTTTTGGCTGGGCTTCATGGGTCAGTCTGACACTAGGGCATACACCATTAAACATCTCCTACACTGTGCAAATTGGAAGAATGACATGTGACATTAAGTTAGGAGAGAAATCTGAGCTCAAGCATCCACTCAGCACCGCATAATGGGTGTAGATAACAAGTAAAGTTAGGGTTTACTGTGCATTCACACTAGTCATTAGAAGTCCATTCATTTACTACAGAGTTGAGCAACACACAGTCAACAAGTTCCCCTGGTCGCTCAGCTCTGTAGTAAATTAGCTAGCTATGTTAACTTTGTGGATGCAATCGGAGCCTCTGGCACCACCCACAATCGGTCAGAACAGAGCAACCCGTCAACCACGTTTATTCCAGTGTGAATGCATGGAGGGAATTGATCTGTTTCACCAAAGACAAACCATATCCATCAGTTTACAACTGTTTAGACATGTTTACGTGTGGTTTCATTAACAACCTCTATAAACTCTGGGGAAAACTTAACCTCAGTCATTTATGCATAGCTCGATTACTTTCAGTTACACCCCCCTCAATATTATCATTGAAATAGGTTCCGGTAACACTGATTTTTCCCTTGTAAACAAGGTTCAACTTCCTGTAATTAGACACATGACCAGGGCTGGCACTTTTCGCACCATGGTAACCGGGTGAAGTGCAGTTTGTGGTGTTACTGCCAGTTGACAGGAGGGCATGTCAAGTTTATACATAGTGAGTGACAGAACGGAATCAAATTTGAGTGGAGAAAAAAAAATATGGCAGATGCAGGAGGCAGAAACATAAACGTATGCTTTCATAGAGGATTGTATGGGTAAAGGGAATGGAGCCTTCAAAACAGATTTCTGTAACTGGGGCTCTCCAGTTCATGATATAATAGCCACAAAGGGCTTTGTTAATCTGTGACTGTTCTATGCGGGGTTGCCAGTTTGAGGACAATGCAGGATGGCAGTAGCCACTGAGGTGCGTGGTAACAGCATGGATGTGACACACCAACACAGACTATACATACCAGCAGTTTCTGAGACCTCCATGGTGGATATTGCTTCAATGGCAACTGAAAGAGGAAGAGACGTCAACTTAGCGTTGCATTTAATTCAAAAGGATGCAATGCAATGCAGAAGCCAGAACTGTTCTACTGGCTATATGTGAATTTCACTGAAGGCCACCAACACATTACCAATTAGATACATATGAAATGTCATGGACGCCCAGATAGATATGACCACAAACCCCGATTTGATAGAGGTTTTGTCCCAAAGATGTCCACCTGAGACTCTTTTGCTTGTCTATATTGTAGGTGGGGAGGTAACAGCGTGAAACCTCTAATCCCAATTGTGATTATACATTCTCTCCTACTGCTAACTTCAAATTAATGCATTTGTTTAAATTAAACTGACCTTCATTTTGCTGTGGACCCCGGCTCGGGAACCACTGACATATTGGGTATGATCAATAGCGAGTTGGAAACAAGTAAGCCAATAAGCAATTCATTATTTGTTTTTGTAGCTGTGTGCATGTCTTTAGAGTTGCTAAATTAAAAGGGGAAATTCCACCCTCAGATCTTCTTAGACTATTATATATCACCCATCTGTGACCTTCAATGCATTCCAGGAGTTATTTTGTGAATCAGTTTTTATTTTACCCACTTTCCCTCAACCTGCCATGTCTACTTCAGTTAGTGATTTCCTAGATTTCCCAGAATGCCTTTTGATAACCCTCAGAGAACAAATGTGAACTTGTTGCTGCTGCATTCACGTCATGTCCGACGAAGTGGAAAGATGGGAAGATTTCCCATTGCTCTGACCTGGAAGCATTCATGCATTGCTAGCTAGCTTCATGGCAACAACTCGCTAACAAGTTGCTTCGTCAACCAAACTGCAGCGGGTATTTCTAGTTAGTCACAAGCAGCTGATTGTGCAGAAGCATACTAGTGAGTATAACTAGTAATTATTTTTATTACATTGGACTGTGGACTTTGGTAGATATGCGGCAGCCATGTGTGACATCCTTGCGTTATTTGTACCGTCAGGTGGGAGATATCGGAGCTTTCGAAAGGTTCCCATCTTTCCTATTTGGAATTAACACTACAAGGTTGACGTGAATGGTTTTGCCTCAGTCAGAAGCTTGTATTTAGCGTATCTCTCGTTAGACCTGAACGCATCATCAGCTGTGGGTGGAGAGAGGATGGGGTAGTGCTAGCTGTTGTCAGTGGAGAAAAGTGAGAGTTGCGACTCTAATGCAAAATGCAACGTCTTGTCACTGCAGTGCATTGTGAACTATTGAAGCTACTGTCTCCCACGATGGATTTCTCGATATATGCTTGTTTGACATAGGTACAAAACAGTGGGTCCCGAAAGAAGCCCTTGCTCTTTGATTTTGAGGGACTGACACCAAAACCTGACGTTTACCATTGATGTTTTAGATCATTGAAAACTTTTCTCCTATTAAACTCCATTGTAGCTGTGGTGGAAATATCATGTTGTCTATGTTTGGCCAATGAATCACTGGAAAATGAAAAAAAACAAAAAACACTAAACAACAAAATGGAGCCAGAAATACAAGGTACATTGTCAACGGCTGTTTTCAAAAAAAGCATTAAAGTGTTTTAGGGGGGTACTTTGGACTCATGTTTTCTCTGAGGAATACATTTTTACTAAAATACTGAGCCATGTCAATTTCCTTTAGTCCATTCTGCCGTAAAGCGTTTCTAATGACAGATTTTGCTTGACTCAGTCCTGACCAGGACATCAGGCCATCCACGTCACACCAAACACATATCCTCAACTATTTCTTTCCAATGACGAGCTTAGTTTTAACCCTCATGTAAAGTTAGGATTCACAAAATGACCAAAAAAAACCGTACTGTTCCCACCGTTTTTGTTGGGCTCCATTAACCATTTCGTAATAAGTAATTAACTAACTGGTTAAAGAAACGTGACTTAAACGATGACGATGAGAGTGCTCGGTTGAGAAACCAGACTGGCTAGCTAACCTAATGTTAACTGCCGTTAGCTACCGTTGGTTCATACAACACTTATGCCGGTTGGGGTGATGGCTATCTAGAAAGCTTCGGCAGCGTTTAACACGCTGTAACACCACTAGATAGCTGGGTGGCTAGGTAATATTAACTGGCCAGATAAGTTCCATAAACAGGGTCAGATTTACCATAAAACTGCTGCTACACAAAACAGCAGAGCAGCTAGCTACCTACAGCTCATCTGGAGCGCTTTCAGGGACGCGTGTCTTTAGAGTGGCTAGTGAGCTAGCAGCTAACCAGCCCAACTGCCGGGCTCTTGCTAGCGGCTAGCTAGCTAAAGCTCATCAACGTGACTGTGAACTTACCGCCGGAATCAAGATTTTCCGAGGGGGCTTTCATAAGGAAGGCCGGAACAAATTCGGCGGCGTTTACATTGGGGACAAACGGTTTGGCATTCACATTTAGGGATGTGAATGCGGATTCAAGTTGCCCGTCGACTGTGGCCTCCACATCGTCCTCTTGTTCCCAGGAATCAGGGGCAGTGTCTCTCGGGTCCATCGTGGGTCTTGGATTTTCACTATTTTGAGACTTGAGCTACGCAGTTGTTGGTCTACGTACGTGTCCGCCCAAAACCCGATGTTAAGGTCACCCCTTGAAATGAATAAAACGTCCCCACTCGAAGGTTTTATATTATGTCTCCTATTCAGGGGAAATAAAGCAGCCGGTTTCTGTCGGTGGAGACGCCAGAAAGGATCTTCGACTCAGCACTCCCAAAGACAGTCCGCGTGAGCTGCTGACTCTCGTCGCTCGATGGCGAGCAAACCGCGGTCGACCCTGGGATATGTTGTGCTGTTCAGGGGCTGGCATAACTCGCTTACAGGGTTAGGTAACAGCAAGCGTACTACATTTCCCAGCGCAGAATAAAAGAGTTTACGTCAATAGTTCCTGACCTTTTCAGGAACCGCAGATTCGACTCAGTTTTTGTTGTAGCAGTTGGAGACTTATATTTGCTCAGTTTTACAACTTAATTCATTAACTTATGTGATTATTATTGATTCATTATGTTTGTAATTGCATTTTACTTCAACATACATTTTAAGCATTTTCCAAATTCTCCAAAAACATTTATTAGGCTGTACAATTTTATCTGTAATAATAGTACATTACATTACATTACAGTCATTTAGCAGTAATCTAATTCAATCATTGCCTTGCCACAGCATACTTCCTATATTAGTAAATAAATAAAGACAAATGACACAATGAACACAATAGCAACTGATTAAGTTAATGTTTTAATAAAAAATTCCGATATACCAATCTTGATCACTAACTTGAACTCAATACTTAACATGATTTCTTTTTCATTTCACCAATTTTTAGAGACAGGTGTATACACTGCGCTTCATCTTTGGGCACAGGAGGTGTATCATTACAGTCTTAACACCCGACATCCAACATACAAACCACGTTTAAGAAATATAATCAAATTAACAGTATATCGGTATAATGCCCACAATCTGACAAAATAAGAAATGATTAATTGTTGCGCTGGAACAATAATGTATGATAAAAGTACTTGGAACAAATTTCCTTTGTGTAATTGATCCAAATGATCTAAAAATAATTGTGGCATGGAATATGCCTTCAGGCATGGGAAGCACTTCAACCATGAAATTACATGTCTTACCAGTGGAAATGGCCTATTCATAAAAATCAGCCTGCAGGCTTGAACTTCAAAGGATACAACTAACCTATTCTGCTATGAACCCTATACAAAGTTCATATTATTATTAGGACAATATTTATGTAGACTCATCTATTTTAGATAAACAACTTTATTGCTGTTATTCATATTTGTTTCAGTTACCCCTATTTTAGCTGCTCCAACCTGGTTGCCTGTTAGTGTTAGGACTGCTTTTAAGATTTTACAGATTACCTTTAAGATTCATCTGGGTCTAGTACCTAGGTACATCTCAGATCTTTCCAAAGCAGGACCCTCTTGGCCATTCCTGTCTAGGCTGAAGACTGAAGGTGACCTGACCTTTGCCCTCTAATGCAGAGCGCAAACTAAGAGACTGTCAAACAGATTTCTGCAGTGCTCACAGTAAATAACATTATTTTCTGTATTTTCTTGTCAGGTTGACGTAGTGCGGCTCAGACAGCATTAAAAGATTCTTCACTTGGATTTACTCATGAGGGACCTCTATACAATGCGGTCTCACCAAAACAAATGGC
Organism: Gephyroberyx darwinii; assembly: GCA_900660455.1. NCBI lineage: Eukaryota > Metazoa > Chordata > Actinopteri > Trachichthyiformes > Trachichthyidae > Gephyroberyx > Gephyroberyx darwinii. The sequence continues at coordinate 8,230 of CABFOQ010000886.1, read as the reverse complement.
AAACTTTGTTTTTCACCTAACTGTGCTGAAATGGAGCTTGAGAAGAGCAGCTCTCAGCTCTTATTGTGTGAGCACGCATTTGTGCCGGAAAAAGAAGAGGGCTGGACGGCAAATTCAGAGAGCGAATGGTCAGGGAGCTGCTGGCAGCATGGCTCGTCCTGCAGGGTTGGAGGTAAATTATAAAGCCAAATCAAAGCAGCTAGCTTGTTTGATACTATTCCATTCCGTAACAAATAATTTGCTGCTCACTGTTTTATAACTTGCCTTTACTTGCCTTGCCTTTTATCTCACACTACCAGATAATTGCAAACAAAAATCGAGCATGTATGAAAACCTTTCGGATATCTGAGACGACTCAGACTAGGTCAGACTGCCTCCCCAGCCTGCACAAACTTAACAAGCTCCCATGACGGCTGAGTTGTGCCAACATGGGAGTTTTGTCTCAGATCTCAAAAACTTGTCCGGCACGCCTAAGTCAGCCTAAAGTCATATTGTGGACACCCAGCTTAAAAAGACTATGTTTTGGAATGGCCTGCCCTAAGGCGCTTATAATAAGTCTTTTGCATTAGCTTTTGGAGCACATCTGTACAAACAGGATTACATATGTTTATGTTTATGTTTATGTTACATATTTTATTCTCCTATTTTGTAAATATGTTTTTAATTTATGGCATAATTAACTTTCTGGTTATCTTATTCGTATGTATTTATTGCTGTGTTTGTCAAGCACTTGGAGGTCATGTACATTTACATTATTGTGTATTAACACAATAAACCTAAACTAATAGACTAATAAAGTTGAAATACAAACGTCAACGCCATTGCATGACAGACTCACAAGACGTTGTACAGAGGCAAATGGAAATGGCTCCCTTGAGAAAGTACAGAAATTGAGATGGAGGGACTAAGAAGTGTTTTGAATTTATAACTGAACCCTAAAAGTCCAGGGCTTGACATTAGGAGGACAACTATGACATAATTGTACGTGCTGAGAGACAGAATTGAAAACAAACTTGTCAAACCATTTCTGTAGGGCAGAATCATGTTAGGAAACATTCCATTCAGAAGGCAAAAAAGCAGCGAGCATATTAACAAAGATGGAGATAAGATCCCGGTCATTAAATACAATCAATCATTAAGACAACCATAGAGGCAGGACGGTCCGAGACCTTGCATCGAATCAAGAGTCAGAATTCTTCATCAAAGTAGTACTTTGTATAGAAAGTTATTGATTTAACTTCACGCTATGATCACGCAATATAAATAAAATAATTATTTAAAAAGGATTTGAATTAACTTAAGACTTACACCATAAAAGTAGTCCAGTAATCATTTACAGAATGAGTGCAATAAAGCTGAAAGCTGTTCTATCGTAATGTTCATTTGAACTGACCCTGCATTCATTTCTGCGTGTTAACAGTTGGCAGCAGACAGACCTCTGCATGTTTTCCGCCGTGAACAGCTCAAAATACCAGATGCTCCACCAGTACCGGGGTCAAAGTAGAACCTTAAAGCTGCACTAGGCGATTTTGAATTTTTCAGACTTCGATACCCAGAAATTCTGGAACTTGAACATCGCTTAAGTAACACTTTTTTACCATAAGGACGAGAGAGACGAAACATCTAACATCAGAGATTAACGTCACGATAGATATCAGAAAAGTCCAAAATTCTTTTCAGCTCAACTTTGTGTTTGTGGCTGATAAAAATGGGCAGATTTATATATTAAATTCTTGCCTAGTGTAGCCTTAAATACTTTGAAACCTTTCAGTGATTGAGTGAATTTTCCCAGCCCGACGGAATCAACCGAATCATCCAATTTGGCACTTGGGAAATGCTCATAGTGTATCCCTATTTTGACCCGGGTCTGGCAGGATTTTTTTGGCAAAGAAAAGATATTCCTCAAAACTGCCTGTTAAGCTGTAGTGCTTTTTTGCTCAAGTTGCATTAATGACAAAATAATAAAATGATATCAAAATCCCAAAAGGTTTACATTACTCTGGCCCCAGATATATGCAAATATAAAGGGGGATTTTTTTTAACCATAGCTGTGCACACATTAAGATCCTAAGCAGGTGTCGCTCAATTTTGTAAATTCAAGTCAAATCACTGTTATTTCTTCCACAATACTCCACTCCTTCTATAGAGATTTATTTTGCGATGAGTCATTATAGTGAGTGATTGAGTAGGTAAAGATATATGTGTGTGTGTACAGTATTTACAGTGAGGTACAATCTAGATTCTTATTTCCAGTGATCGTTACTTGAATATTAGGCTGCTTCATTCCCCCGGTTGGAGTGAGGGGAGCAAGTTAAGTCTGGAGGAATCCTGACCCATTCCTATTTCTTCTTAAACCTCAAAAGTCCACTGTGTACAGCTTGGCTACATCTCTGCTGTCAAATCCAGCAGGACCCACCGGATATATTCCTCAAATATACGCAGCCTGACTGAGAAGAGCGAACATCAGTGTAAATAACCCCAAAAAGCTGGGATGGATATTATTCTGAAATCTGCATTCCTTCCTCCCTTAAAAAGGAAAAATCCACCCTAAAACACTTTAACGCTGTTAAAACCAGCACATTGGTGACATTGGTACCTTGCATTCCATGGTCCGTTTTGTTGTTTGCCGTTGTATTTTTCTTATTTCCATAGAAGAAAAATGTTCAGTTATCTAAAACATGGTAAGCGTCAGGTTTTGGTGTCAGCCCCTCAGAATCAAAGAGAAAGGGCTTCTTTCTAGACCGACGTTCAACAATCATACAGGAAGAAATCCATCGGAGAAGAGGAGAGAGACCAAGATTTCTCTGCTGACAGTAGCCAAGATAGACCAGAATGCAATGCAGCCACAAGACATGTTGCGTTTTGAGGCGCGACATTCTTGACTGGAAAAACTCACTCTCCAACAAGTTCACACCCCTTCTCTGGGAGTTGCTGGGGGTTTCTGGGAAATGTAGGAAACTGCTAACAAATAGAAGTAGACATGGCAGTACACCAAAAAAAAAATTAAATTACAACGCTATCACAAATAACAAAATAACTCCTGGAATGTACTGAATATCACAAACAGATGACACATAACTGTAAGAGTATCTGAGGGGGGATTTTTCCTTTCACTTGCAGTTCTGAAATGGCACAATCTAGCTCAGTCAGTTTTCCAGTCATAACTAAGGAGACATTCAGATTTCAGAATGTAATAAGGCCCTTCTCTGCATCATCTGGCTGGTACCATTCAGAGGATGGCTGGAGGAACCTCTGTGGTAAGGAGTTGTCCTATCTGTCGGTCTGGTCGGCCTCTTGGCCTTCAGGATGCCTCTCCTCGGACGCCAGTTCCACCTCCTCCGTAATGTGTGCAAGCTCGGGCAACTCCTGGGTTTGCTCTGATATGACACTGGGTGCACTGGGCAAATCCTTCTCAGGTACAGGGAGAGAGGTTGGCGGGGCAGCGGTGGGGGTGGTCGGCGTAGCGCTCCCCTCCCTGGTTGTCTCCTCAGCTTGTCCAACTGAGCTCGTCTCGCTGTGGGAGTCAGAGCCTGCTCCTGAGCGCCGGAATAACCTGTGACCTACGGCGAGAAAGTAAAGACAGGAAGTGCACAAGTCTGGTATGTTAACCAGGTTTCTCATAATCAGAGTATTTCTAACCCAGGTATGATGTTATACGCGAGTCAAACCGAAACCACGTTACTCGAGTAACGGGATTGAGAAAGTAATTCTCCATGCATCGAAATGTAGCTGCTGACAATGTCTTCTTGGCTGTCCATTATATTTATTGTGATCTCAAAGACAAAAGACCAAAACCATTCCTAGACCATCGCTCAAAAAAAAAAAAAACGAGGCCCAGTGTGAAAACAGCAGGCAGTCGGCTCATGTATCCGGTGAAAGAACTGGACAACGTTACCTGGCAGGCTCTTGGCTGAAGAGGTGGGGGTGTCTTGCAGGGGAAGCCTGCCTGTCTGGGCCTTAGTAGAGTAGGTCGGCTCAGTGGAGTCCAGGGAACCTATGGACACAGGTGATAGATTGTTATGCACATATGCATGCTCCAGACATTTGTATTTGTCGCTGTACATAAGCCACTCCCATCTGACCTGTTGGTCAACTGTGTTGGTACATGTTTCAATGAAGATGCTCTATATTTTATCTCTAAAGAAAAGAATGGCAGCAGCCGCCACTCATGCACCCACACTCATCTACACACAGCAGCAAATTGTCAATTATGACCATACAGAC
>CABFOQ010000884.1:16357-36754 GCA_900660455.1 Gephyroberyx darwinii | reverse complement strand
TTTTCCTGTTGCATTTCTATGACGTCCTGCAGTAAACTGTAGTACATTCTAGGAAGAGTTACCATTCTTACTGTATTGTGTAATGGGAACTTTGTTTACTGTAAAATAAGACAATGTACACATTTCTTATACTATCAACAATAACAATATATATATATATATATATATAAAACTAGAGAGCACAAAATTATTTACTACTTCAAAGATCTACTGTAATGCTACCTGTTTGTTTGTGTTTTTTAGGTAATTGTGTTGAGTGACAAAGTGTTGCTGTTGGAGAAAACTAGTGCTGCTGTTTTGGTAGAATTATTTGATTTTGACACAAGTATGCAGTGTTGTGGTAGTTTTGGTGCATTTTGGGTGTGAAATGAACTGTTGTGCCAAGCTGCGTGTTGGTACAGACAACTGTGTGAAGAGTTTTGAAGAAGTGGCTTCAGTATGGACCGATGTGAGTTAACAATCGTAAAAACTGTATTAGCCACAGCAGTAGGAAATTATTTGTATGCGGGCTGAGCAAGAGAAGAGTTTCAGGGATCATGTTTATTATAAATTAAGTAAATAATAATAAATAAGTTAATTATGTTATTATAATTTTTTTAAATAATTTTAATATTATATGTCATGTTTCCGCCGAGAATGCTCATTAGTCTGAGTGACTGAAACAGCATCAAACAGTCAGAATAAAGACCTAGAGTTAGAAGATTTTACCTTCAAAATAAAAGTACAAAATGATTCACTTTAGGAAAAAAAAGGCAAACCGGGGAGTATAGAACAACAAAAGCTGCATCAAATGAAGGAAAATAGTTTTAACGTCCGTATTACACATTTATCCTTAAATATATTCTATATTTCCAATTTGGTACTTTGTATTACTCCAAAAAACCTTCAAATACACGTAAGGGTTATATTTTGAATTTTTTTTTTTTTTTTTTTTTTTTTACCGGAAATACTAATATTTTTACTCTGTCTGGCTTGACACTGATCACACTGACTGACTGTCGGCGAATGAGATAAACAAAGAGCTTGTGACTTTTCAAGAAAATAGAAAACGCTCTCCAACCCACTTCGGAAACATGGACACTGGTACGTTGAAGGCCACTTTGTCTTCTTTCATTCACGGTCGATTTTCTGAACATAATCTGTATTTGATGGTAGCTAGCTTGAGGATGACAGCTGAGAGAGCTCCCCAGCTAACAGGCTAAAGTTAGCAATCTTAGCGTTAGCATGCCAGCTATCTAGCATGACTTGCTGACATTTTCACAGCTAGGTTGACAGTTCACGCCAATAGCTTGGCAGCATGGAAACGACATGCCAGCAGCAAATAGCTAATAAACTTGAGCTTTTTAGGTAAAAACTACTCTGAACTACAGCAAATGGAAGTTTATGTTGCTAGCCTATGTAGCTATTCCTGAATGGAGTTGGAAATCGCGTTCCAAGCTGTCAAACTCTTGAAATGAAAGTGATTCATTGAGAGTGATGTTTTTCATTTTAGTTTGTTACAAAGCACCCTTTGAACTGAAATAATAACGATTCATCCGTTTTACACGATCTTATTCAGCTATCTTTGAGCAATGACCAATATGGTCAACTAACATCGTTTTGATTAAGCTTAAGTTAACATTAAGTTTATCACGTCAGCTTTTACGGGTTACGAGTTGTAACGTTATGTCGTCTGTTAGATCACAGTTTTTGAGTTGTTTTGTAATGGGGGTTTTTCTGGGGGCTTTTCTAAGATCTTTGTTAGCCAAATATTCTGTTCTTTTTGAAGAAAATGATTTCCTCATATGAGTAAAGCATGGATTGAAATAACTTGGACATCTTCACAGTCTCATGATAATGAACTGCGGTGTAGTCCGCTACTGTAGATGTCTACTGAGCCTCCAGTTAGGCTTCAGACAAACTGGAGTCCAGTTCATGTGCACACCTGTAATCAAATACTTAGCTTATATAAAGCTAGTTATACAACCAGTGTAAATTTGCAAGTCACCCTAGCTATCTGTGCCCCACTCCATAGAAAACCACTGTGATGCCATCTGTACTCATCATTCATGCTTTTACATTTTGTATATGAGAAAGAGAAAACATGAAAGAGAGAGTGAAACCGAGAACCGACCCACCGTTTGGTTAGACTCAGCCTTTCCCCTCCTATGTAGTGTTTTGTATACTACTCTGGTTGTGAAGTTGTAGGTTAATGTTTTGGTTCAGATCTAAGGCACATCTATAATCAATTTACTTTACACTTCAAATTCTATCCATTCAGTCACAAAACATTCCACTGTTGAACCACAAGCAAAACAGTGTCATGCCCGCACCATATTCTGTGCGAACCTACATTTAAAATATTCCCTGCCTTAGGCTTGTTTTTCGCTTGAAAGTTAATGAAGTTTGACACTGTCCTAATCTGTGGTGGCCAGTGAATTTCATCTTTATGTCAATGGAAAATAAGAGAATGGAGCTAAGAGAGAGGGGTCGAACTGTAAGCAGCATGCATGACTAGGCAATGTCCCTCACAATGTTTAATTGCTCTGCGCTGTTATTTGATGGAATTACAAACCACACACCAACGCCAATTTGATTCTGTCAAAGTGTGTGCGGCCTCCCTCCCCCTTATGCAGTGGTATTGGAAGTGTGTTCCTTTCACTGATGGATCCAGATGACTGAGACCAGCCAGCTTGCTCCCTTGTAACGTTTGCAAGCACCCTTGCTTCCCTCCTTATTTGCTTCCTCTATCCCTTCCTCCCCAAGTCCATCCTTCATTCTTTATCAGAGCTCTAATCGTCACTAATTGGGTTGGACATCTTGTGTAGGCCATTCCCCCCACTGATCTCTGTATAGATATTGGCAAGGAAGAATGCATCGGGCAGTTGCAGCATTCAGAAAGTCTTTTGTTAGTTTATGATTATTGATCTGCCTTTTTCCAGTCATTATTGTGACATCTGAGTGCATATGAGTGCTCATAAATCAGATCTTAAGCAGGAAGTGTATAGGCCTAAAGTGCATAGGAGACTTGGGACACTGGGATATTCCTCTGTCTGTTGTCTGAACATAGGAAGTCTCCTGTTGCTTCTGTCTGATTCTGTCTAGCCTTAAAAGTTTATTTGCGTTTGTATGTCCTTACCTCCTCGTCTTCCCATCTACCTTTCCAGGTTTGAGTCAGGAGAAGGTAGCCACCTTTATCAAGCGGCTGCGGGCCGAGCCACGCTACCTGCTGGCCCAGAATGTGTCCACCTGCATTGATCCGCTGGAGGCGTGTCTGCACCGGCAGACTGTCCAGGACACGGTGCACATCTTCCAGCACTCGATCCCCACAGAGGGCAAGCCTGTCACCAACCAGAAAAACTCAGGTAGGACCCAGTACTATACAGAACAGAGATCCACATCCATAGCTTTCCTTCCACAGGGCAAGCCTGATTCCAAGTAGGTAGAAACTAGAATGAACACACACACACACACACACACACACACATACACACACACACACAGACGTAAGGCCTTTACCTATATGTTATGCTGATTTTAGGATAACACTCCACTCCAAAACAGTTCATAGACATGCAACTTAAATTACCTACTGTTCTTTAAAAAGTATAAGAGTGAGTGTTAGGTTTTTTTCATTTGGTCGCGATCTTACTTTTGAAGAATGGAAACCGTTCTCATTTTCACTCTATTTATCTGATTTTCTGGAGGTCATTCAAGCTCACGCACCTGTGAGGTGTGGGTTGTGCTTCAGGCACACTGCCTATCACACCTCCTAAATGCGGTACACATGCAGCACTACTCGTCTGTAGAAACATGTGGTAATCCTTTACTAGCTTGCGTGTTTCTTGAAAATTCGGCATATGTGTTCTTGTAATTTCCAGGGAGATGTTGGATCTTCTCGTGCCTCAATGTCATGCGACTTCCCTTCATGAAGAAGTTTAATATAGAAGAGTTTGAGTTCAGTCAGTCCTATCTCTTTTTCTGGGACAAGGTAAGATGTAAAACTGATCTGATCTGAAACCTGAGCAATACTCTCTTCATCTCTGTGTTGTTTTCACTCTTCATGCCACCTTTGCTGCAATATATAGGGATTTTATCTTCATATGAGTATATTTTATGGTGTAGTGTAGATTTTTTTCTTTTAACTTGCTCTTTTCTTCAACACGGTTACTCACTGTAGTGTAACTTGGTGATTACTCACCCAAGCAAAAGTACTCTGTGCTCAGTACACCTGGCTTTTATTACATTTTCGACCCATTTAGAAGGACATTTTTATTGCCGTTTGTCAATACATTATCAGGTGCCATAGCCCCTCTCCCTCTCTGTCTCTCTTCACCATATCTGTCTGTCCTGTTCCTCCTTTTACTCCAGGTCGAGCGTTGTTACTACTTCCTTCAGGCCTGCGTGGAGACAGCCCAGAGGAAGGAGCCAGTGGATGGGCGCCTGATCCAGTTCCTGCTCTCCAATCCAACCAATGATGGAGGACAGTGGGACATGCTAGTCAACCTCATTGGTCAGTTCTAATCCCAATGCCAGTTGGCAGAGTTCCCTGACATGTCAGGCCTTTAAAAGATTGTTTTTTTCACCCGATGTCAGTTCCTTCACTACAGTGCTGTGTAATGACATGTTTCATGCTGCCCTGTCTCTAGAAAAGTATGGCGTCATCCCAAAGAAGTGCTTTCCAGAGTCGCACAGCTCGGAGGCCTCACGCAGAATGAATGACATCCTCAATCACAAGGTGGGTCTGCACCTGATTCACAAAACTACAACTAGTATGTCTCTTAATCGATGAGGCTGTGCTGACGGTTGTGTTTGTCTCGTGTGTTCCAGCTGAGAGAATACTGTCTAAGACTGAGGAACATGGTGGCCAGTGACTCTACGAAAGCTGAACTGTGTGATGCTGTGGACACCATGATAGAGGAGGTGAGATTTTGTCAGTAGCACACATCCTGTTGATAAAAAAAAAATATATATATATATATATATATATATATTTTTTGTATATATATATTTCTCCTATATATATATATTTCTCCTATCTGGATATTTACATCACTATATATGGACAATTATGCTGTAATTGCACACAAATTGGGGGGCCGGCTGAGCAATAAGGCAAGATAATACATTTTCATTTCATTGTATTAACATTTTCTGGCTGTAGAGAATGAATGTAAAGGAAACACTGGTACACAAAAGCATGCACACACACACACACACACATTGGCAATAACTGACTAATTTAGTTTTTTTTTTTTTACGTTGTTGTGTTGTCCCATTTTGTCCAGAAGAGGGAGCTGTCTAATAATACTTAGCAGAGAGTTCTAACTCCAAGCTAGTCATGTTGCTTCCCTGCGTGCAATATACTGTTTTACACAACACGCACTGTATTATTTCACAGCAGGATGACTTTATTCTCCCAAGTACTTTGAAGGCACCTGAATTGATTGTTTCTGAAGAAGGCCGCGAAAGATCTACAGATCTACTCAATTCCAAAATGACCCTATATGATACGTAAATGTTTTTTGAAGAGTGATCTTGTTCTTTTTTCATTTTCTGCATACACCAGCAAATATCTCTTTGATGTAATATTGCATAACAAAGCCTAGGTTTACAAATATGGACTCTAATGATATACTATATGGTACACACAGCTTGGGATGCTGTGCTAGTGCATGTTTATGTAGTTTTGTGTGGATATATGTGTGTGTGTGGGTTGTTTGTCGATGACAGAGTGAGTAAAAAGAAATTGATACAAATGTTGTGTGTGCACTGTCACACATCTCACAAAGTTGAAGATAGACTGTTCCATAAACAAGATGCTTATCACAAAGCATCTGACGTTGAACGGCCAAAAGACAATTTTCGCCTCCAAAGCAATAATGTAACTTATGGCACACTAAAGAGAAAGGTGAATATGTGCATGCATACACACACTGACTAAAAGACACACAAAACACGTGTCATTGCATGTATGGTGGCCCTTTACTGTGCATGTTCATGCATGCGTGCAGCAAAATAACATCCTGTGTGTGTTTTTTGACTTTGCCAACTTGCACTCTGTGTATATGCACGCTTTGTGTGTGTGTGCATGTGCAGCCAGTCAGTCAATCAGCCTCCCATTGAGACCACTACGTACATCTGGTTAAGCAGCCTTTGTTAGCTGTTTGGTTGTATTGTGCTGCTGGGTGGCTGCTTGTTTAAACAACCCTGTATCTCACAGCATCCAGCATGGATGCCCAGCTGTCACCACACACACTCACTTGTGAACACACACAAACATAGGTTGTGCAACAGTAAAGAGTGCTCCCACTGCGTGCAGGGCAGGGTGGGGAGTAGAGGGTTGTCAATGTGTTTGTTTGTCCACCTGGAAGTGGTTTGTTTTGCGAAACACAACTTTGACGCAGCCAGTGGTGATGGAGGGTTTGTTCATTTCCAAAGAACGACTAGGGTAAAGACAGCAAAGTTGTTCGAGGAGACATTATCCCCGCTGTATGTGAGTAAAATCATTACAACAGTCGATACGGCCTCCTGACCGTGTTGTAGAGAGATATCCACCACCTGCTTAAAACATGAAACCAACTTTGACATTTTTATCCATATTGGGTAACGAAATGAAATCACACTCTGAAATGTTATTGCGTCATAAAATTCATGACATGAAAAACTTTTTTTGTTCTCTGTTTGGATTATATATAGCATTTTGGAACCAAAGCATTAATTCTAATCTTTCACACTGACTTTAAGCTGTGTGGTCCCAAACTGCCTCTTAATGACCTTGAGTAGAGCTCTACCAGGACCATAGACATGCCAGAAAGTACTGCTCTGTAGTACTGCAATGCTTTATAATGATTTGTATCCAGCTGGGACAGGGCTGTTGGTGAACAAGCTAACAAATTAGCTCTGTAAATTAGATGTGTGTGATAAGCTAGGCTAATTCAGCTGCTTATTAGTCTTGGCTGTTAATTAACGATGGCAACATGAAGTGGTTGTAATGAACTCACGAAGGACATCAAAATTATCAGGAAGACGTGTATTAGTATTAGGCTACTAGCACTGTTTCAGCAGAGCTAGACTAGGTTTACACTCTGACTGTGGTGATTTCACAGGAGTGTGTGTATGCCTAAATGTGGGTGTATGTGCGCTTGCTTGCCAACATCCATCCATCCCTCCATGTGCATTTGTGTGCGTGTTTGTGTACACACAGGGCTGTGGGCATTCGTGCCTCGGCCTACGCAATTGCTCTGCGTGGGCTCTTAAAAGTGGCGTAGCCTCTACGTGTTCACATGTGCGTCTGCGTCCTGCGTGCACTTGTGTTTCCCCAGGATCAAAGTGCCGTGTCAGTCCCACTTTGGTGTGTGTGGAGGTGATGCTGTCCACCCTCCATACACGGCGGTTGTGATTGTGCCCTGGTCTTCGTCACACCAATCCCACACACACTCCTCATGACAGGCAACCGCGTGTCAACGTCTCTGCTTCCACTTACTGTACCTGGGGCGCGCTTGATTTAAACGGATGCTTTTGCGTTTTTGGAATCTTTTCCTTGTTAACACCGGTCAGGCACACTGACTAAAACCACGCGCATCTCAATTATCTGAAACGGCCATTGCAAGAGAAGCTTTTTGACCTGCATCCACAGTAACAAGAGGCAAACTAGTCTAGTATAAGATAGTTTCTCTTCATAGAGCCTGTTAGGATGACAGGATCCATATGCCACGGTTAAGAGGCAGAGGCCTAGTTTGTTAAGGTTCAAAGCCGGGCTTTCTCTTTCATGCTGCGTCTGCTGTGTGTCCCAGGTCCTCTCTTCTCACTTACATAGATGCGCACACAACACGCATACACGCAAATGCAGGGACATTAACTAGCAACCGTGCACGTGTATGCATGTACAGTGCTCTACATACACACATGCACACACAGATGGTATCCCTCACGTCGCAATTGTACCCCATCCATGCTCCATTGCGTCATGCATTGGGAATCAGAAACACCACGTGCGGACTCCAGAATGGCCTGGTCTTGGCTCCGAACACACGGAGAGTGATTCTTAAGACTAGGCTAATTTATAAGACCGCCATCAACTGACAGGGGGACTTGCTTGCTGCAGTGTGAGTTTAGAGAGTAGGCCCAGTGTTGGCTATTGGCTCAGTCCATTAGTTGTTCCATGCGGGTGGCTTTCTGTGTCTGTCATTGTCAGGGGCCGCAACCATAAAGAGTGTGATTGCTAATGCTGAGGCGAACTGCTTTGTATGTGTGCGCTCACGTTTCTTGAATTTTACACCACTGTTATAATTTAACAATCACCACATGTGTTCTGTGTTTACAAAACATGAAGGTTTCAATCAAAACTGAGTTCATTTTTACCCAAACTGTTTGCATGGTGTCATTTGCTTACACTCACAAGTCCAGCTTCTTGACAATGGTTCTGAACTCAGTTCAGAGCAGCAATGAGGGCCAGTATCAAATCTTAATGATATGATTGTCTTGGTGAAAATTCTCCAAGTAAAATGAATTATCATAGTATTTCTCAAAATCAGCTGTTAAAATCAAAATTGCTACTCTCACTAAAACATGGATGTATACACATTTATACATCTAACACTAAATACAACAGTCTATTTTTCACTATCACCCACAAGCTAGCTTCTCTGGTCTTGTTTCCTCTACGCCAAGGGCATGTGTGATCCCTGTTCATTAGGTGGGAGAGGGGCGTCCCCTGGCAGCAGCACTGTTTTCATCTGAAGAAATTGATAATCACCCTAATAGAAATAGGCAGTGGTTGCATTGCCTTTTCTTTACCGTGGTTTTTACTGAAGTATATGGTAAAACTATATTACCATAACACCACTACTACTAATACAACAAGATAGTGACAGGTGCATAAGCTGCTGCAGTGGACCAAGAAGTTCTTCGTTTGATAGTCCATGTTGGGAGAGTAAACTAGGCTTTGTTTCTGTCCAGGGCCTAGTCATGTTTGCTCAGTTGTGACTTAACAAAGGGGAAGGGAAATGACTAATGTTTTTTTTTTTTAGTTAGGCGAGTTAACTAAGAGCTTTACAGCAACATTTGGGGAAGTAGATACAGGGGAAGCAAGGGTTATATGAAGACACATGCTTGGACCATGGACTACTATCCTTGGCCACTTTGCAGCTCCACCGGGGCAGTTGAAGGTTAAGTGCCTTGCTCAAGGGTACCTTGACAGTAGTTGTTGAGGGAGGAACATTTCTTGTTCACTCTCCATATTCAGATGCCTTCTAGCGTTGTTGGCGTTGTCTTGTTTGGCTTGTGTGTTAGTTTCTCTCCTAACACTAGGTGATTTGTTTTGTTTGTTTGGGTAACAGAAAACAAATAAACACGCAGACATGCACAAGGATGACCGACATTCAACACTGGAGCACAGATGCTATCAAACATTAGCCTTGACTAGCCAAAATAGCGTGCAGTAAGTCGGCTTATTGTTTATAGCAAGACACGCAAACTTGCTACGTCCACTAGCCTAAATGCTAACAGAAGTCTACAGACATACAAACATGCTAACAGAATCCCGCCAACTACTTGCAGGGTTCTATACAGACACACGCAAGCTGTCAAGACGGAGTGGTAAATGCCAGCAGAAGCCTATAGAGACCTATGGAAACCTAGACATACTGGTTGTCTCTGCTAGAAACAGTGTGTAGGAAGTGTAGGCTCTGTTACCCCCATCTGGCCCTGCTTGGCTGGCTGGCTGAACATCCTAGGAACAGCATTGAGACAGCACGGGTACAGAAACTAGCTCCTGAAACTAGCTCCAGTTCCTTTAAAACCAAAGTTCCTTATTTCTGTGTCATCATGTGCGAATGAACATGTCGGTGTACACAATTACTGTAAAGCAGGGATGTAATATCCCCTCCTACTACCAGCCGTCGCCTCCTCTCCCTAGTTTCTTCCCGTTATTGCCAATAACAGCTGACCCCAGAGCAGATCTCAGATAAGGGGTCTGGACCTGCTGCTAGAGGCAGAAGGGATGGTCAGAAAGCTGGCTGTTAACAAAGTTGACCGAAAGCAACCGTAAGAATCACTCCGAACAACTGGATCCTGGCTACATTTAGTTAGTTAGTTAAGAATGTGATGGCCTTGGAAACACCAGGCTAACTGTGAATGAAACCCTCATGTGAACCCGTGCCGTTAGATTTTCTGGCTGAGAAATTGTTTGCTCTGTGGGCAAATCACTTTTAGTTGAATTTATTGAGAATGTAAACAGCAACTGTAAGTCTTCTGCTAATGATAATGTGGTGATTATTCATCATCAGTTTTTTTTTAATGGGTTGGATACGCAACACTGTTCATGTTTTTCAATGCTACACTGAGAAAGTGGGCAGGCCCTTAAGTTGTCTGTTCCAATGAAATCTTCCATTGCGATAAATTTATCTTACATAACCTGTATAAAGCTGGTTCAATCTGTGAACTTTACTATGCTGAGGTTTCTTGAAAAGATGTGGTCAGGACTCAGTCTGGCACGGTCCTACAGCCATAAATCCCCAATACACACATACGCAGAAGTACTGTACATATGGTCCAGTCAAAGGGGGGGAGTAGAAACAGAAGGAAAGTCAGAAACTTCCAAAGATATGAAATGAAACTCCAAAGAGTTTTATTTCAAACGGAGCGATCTGCCTCTTGAGAAATGTGACAGCTGCTCTTGCGAAATGACTGCTGGCACTTAAGTAACTCCTTTCTGATTATTGAAGTTATTGGCAAATGTAAGACCTTGTTTGTTGACAAGGTTTTTTGGACTCAAGCCCATCTCTCTCAGTTCTTTCTCAGTCTATTATGTCTCCTTTCCTACCTCCCCTTTCACTTTCCTTGATATGAATGTTATCTGTCCATTTCTTGGGCAAAAACAAGCTTGTAATTCCTGATAAGATTGGTTCAGGTACTCCAGGATTACAACCCAGGAACCTCGCATAAAAGTCTGCTATCAAAAGCACCAGCGTGGCCATCTGAGGAACGTATAATTGTTTTTTTGTTTTGTTTTGTTTTGCTTCATATTTTTGGGACCTTGGACCAAAGGAAAAGATCGGTAAACTTCAAACTGTTTGCATGAGCACGCAGTATAAAGGCTGGACTGTGAAAGATCTCAATAGACCGCACAGCGTTACAGATGTCTGCATCCACAGCAGTCTAGTAACCTAATGTACAAAGGAAAAAGGAAAAAGTTTGGGGACAAAGGGATGGAAGGGAAGACAAATGTCATAATTTGGCTAATACCTTTTTACTTTCAAGACATTAAGAGTAGGTGTGTGTGTGTCCCCCCATCCCCAAATGATGGATGTGTAATTTTGGAACAATTTATCAGTTTATCACTTTGTTCAAAATATTATTCTCTCCTTACTCACATGCATGTTTCTATTAGTCTCCCTGTCTTTTTCTTTCCATGTATCTGTATCCCTCCTTCCTTCCCTGTCAGTCTTGCTTGTCTGTCTGAGGCAGGCAGGTGTTTCAATATTGATCCTGTTCTGATGTCATCTTGGCCGTTGTTCCCTGATGAGGCCTCTCGGTCAGCCTGACACCTAGTTTATTTAACCTGCCAAATGGGATGCTCTTGACTATGGCTCTGGTCATCCTGAAAGAAAGAGGCAGAGAAGAGTGTGGCATTTTGAAGGCAGCAGGAAGAGCAGAATTATTTTTGGAGAAAGAGGAGGAATGAGGAGCAAGGGCGGGGGTGCCAAGGGGTAAGAAAGATGTCTTGTCGTTGTGCTGCGGGCATCTGGGAATAACTCGGACCAGACAAGAGCATGGGCACCTTGGTGTTTGGTCTCGCCTACAAGGCAGCCTAAACAAATGGATTCAGAGGAAGGTGGTTTTGGGGGATGAGATTGTACAGACGCCATTGTTGACTTGGTGTGTTTGTGCGTGCGTGTGTGTGGCTGCACGCATTTGTGTGCGATGACGAGGAAGATTGTTTGTGTGTCTAAACTAGACCTACATGTATGCATACATATACTAAGTATGTGTGAGCTCTTAATAGTGTATGTTCAAGGTGAGAGGTGTTTACAGTGCGTTGCTGGGTGGGTTCAAAGGGCTCAGCGTCTTAACTAACCTGAGCCCAGGAATGTCATAAGGACTTTTAATGCCTATTGACTAAGGGTGGAGAAACTGCTTCCATGGCCCCCGCATCTCCCCCAGAGCCCTTTTGTCATAGCGGGCTAAGCCAAAAATAATCCCCCTTCAGCTCTATATTCAGCCAGCCAGGAGTTTCTCTGGATTTCAGTAGAAAGTCGATGAAAATAGTGTGTGGATGGGAGGTCAATGGGAAATCCATCCATTGTGACGCCAGTAACTTAAACCAGAGTGTGATGTATCACCATCCGCAGTAGGAACAACACTCCTGCTGTGGTACACACTGTACTGTAGGCCTACTTTTTATGTGTGTCTGCCTGTTCTCAAACCAATGGATCACCGTCTAGCCGCACTCCTTTTATCTACCACTAACAATGTACTTTGCTGAGTCCTCTCAATTTCTCAGCCCCTCTTAATCGTGTTTGCTAGGAAAAGCATCTATAGTTTTGCGCTGCTGAGCTCTGGGAGAGGAGAGCAGAGGATAGGAGAGGTGAAAAGCGAGAGGGAAATTCCTGAGGTAGCTATATCGGAGGTTAGTAGGGCCAGATTCAGAGAAGGCCCAGTCCAAACAACCCAGTTTAGCCCACAGGAACTCGGTCTGAACTGTGGGGTGCAAATGGGGAAACACGAGAGATGTTTGAGGAAAACTGGAGGGGAGGTTGGAAGGAAGGAGAGAGGCCCAGACAATGATGGATGAGTGGAGGCAGGGACAGACATGGAGTTGGAGGGTTTAGGCAAAAGGACATCTAGAATATGACTGGAAAATTGGATCTGCAAGCTTCCTAAGACAAACCCTCCAGGCGAGGGAGTACAACTGTGATTGTTGTTCAGCTTGACTCAGCGTAGTTGCTGCAGTTGAACAGTAGAGGCGAAGTGATGCCATAAAAAGGCACTATTTTCTAATACACATTATAACCCCGATCTTTAATTGAAAGAATGTGAATTGAATGTGAAATTCAGCTTCTCAAAAAGCACGTGGATCTTAGTCAGGTTTGTATGTTCAACTTGTGTGCACTGTGCAGGTGTTCCGGGTGGCCAGTGTTTGTCTGGGCAGTCCTCCTGAGACCATCTGCTGGGAGTACAGAGACAAGGACAAGAACTTCCACCGCATGGGACCCCTGACCCCCCAGGAGTTCTACAGGGAGCACGTCAAACCCCTCTACAACATCCAGGACAAGGTATCCGGCCACACACACACGCACACGCACAGAAACAGATGGCCCATTTAACTTACTGTTAGTCACTGTTGTGTGCAGCCTCGTTTCAGAGCCCCTCTGGGAAAGCTGTACAGTGTCTGATCTAGTGTTGTAATATTATGTCCATAGATCTGCCTTGTGAACGACCCTCGACCCCAGAACCCCTATGGGAAGCTGTACAGTGTTGAGTTCCTGGGGAACATGGTCGGAGGTCGCAGCACTCTGTACAACAACCAGCCCGTCCAACTGCTCAAAAAGGCTGCGGCTGAGTCGATAAAGGAGGGAGAGGTAGGTTGGAAATGTGCACGTGCATGTGTGCCTTTGAGCATGTGAGCATGCATGAAATCATGTCAAGAGTTACTTCACAGTTATGAACGTAGTTACTGTTTTTCTCTCCCCATCCTCTTAGGCTGTGTGGTTTGGTTGTGACGTTGGGAAACATTTCCATGGCAAGCTGGGCATCAATGACATGAACGTGTGAGTATAATTCACAGATGCTGCATGGACCTGTGTGGTTTACCACCGCATATCCATGCAGGACTAGGGATGCTCTGATTCCATTGAAAATCCCGATCACTAATTTGGTGATTACTGTTTCCTTTGCCTCCCCACAGGATTAAAAATACACCGGCCAAACGTCATATGACAGTAACATTTGTCTTTGACATCAATAAGGGTCACCTGCCACAACTGGCTGGAAACCATTTGAGTTCTGTTGCAATTCATGATGAATTACAAACTTGATTTAAGTTTTAAATTAACACACAGTACCTGATCCTATGACATATTTCAATAAAAATGTATTTTTTGGCTGGTACATTTTTTTTTATTTTACCAGCCTTTGGCAGGTGAGACAAAGAGTTAATTTAAGACACCGCCTTCCCACCAAATTTGGGTCCAATAGTATGTGCAAATAATTCTCAACATTTGTTCTAGCCTTCCTGGAGTACCAAATGGGTGGGGTTTTGTCAAATAATACTTTCCAGTGATTGTTGAACATTTTTAAATGGCAAACTCCACCTCCCTGGTGCTCCAAATAAGTTAAATCAAACACTAAGAATTATTTGCAAAACGATTTGACCCATGTCTGCTCTCCACTTGGCCCAGACATTGGGAGAATAAATAAATCCAGCATTACTAACATGGCTGGCGTTAGCTGGCTACGTCTTTTTCATATGCGGTGAGAATGCAGTAAAAGTTCAGACTTCTGCAATGGCTACATCATTACCTTCAGGAGAGATATCTCCTGTGCAAGTCGTGGTTCATTTATAGAAAACTGACTTAATACCTACTAGGAAGACCTAGGAATACAATGAAGTGCAAAGAGATAGTTGAATGTCTAATATTTTTCACTAGCAGATAAAATGCAGTGCAGCACATAGTTTAGTGGCTGCACCAAACAATCTGCATCCAAAGAGCTCTGCACTTCACAACATCGGAGTGGAATAGTGGAGAAGGCTGACTGCCAGCAGGTCTAAAATGTAGCATGACTATCTAACTGCTTACCAGTCCAATAGCACAGCTGTATTTGGCACTGTTGTCTCCGACTGTGTTTGTACCGCATCCATGCGTGGGTAAAACACACTTCACGTGATTTCACTTCATGAGGTGTTGTTCGCTCCCCAGGGGAAAAGTTTCTTATCTTTGCCCTTCACGTGCAACAGCATCTAGCCTCAGTCGCTGGCGCCAGGCCTAAACCTGTCCACTGACCCAAACAGATGTGGTGCCACATGTCTCTCAGACACATCCTGTTCCTGTGCCAATTATGTGAAGATTATAATTGGTGTGAGGTTAAAGTCTTGATGAAGCTCATTAGCCTTGTTTCCACAGTCATGCTCATGAGGTGAGTTCATCGTTCGCCCAAGCACAAGTCCAGCCCTCAGAGGATTTTTACTTTTGGCTTTCACAGTCCTCACACCTTGGGTTTTGAGCTCCTTCCGTACCTCGTTTCCAGCTTAGTGAGATTTGGGGCAAATTTTATGGGATGGTTGGTATTTAACCAACTGTCAACATTAAAAAAAACCTTTCTTCTTGATATGGTGGGTATGTAATGGGCAGTTTGAAATTTTTTTTTTTATCAAAGTATCATGTGATTTTGTGTGTGTGTGTGTGTGTGCAGGTTCAACCATGAGCTAGTGTTTGGGGTTACAGTGAAGAACCTCTCCAAAGCCGAGAGGCTGATATATGGAGACTCTCTCATGACCCATGCTATGATCCTCACCGCTGTCACGGACAAGGTACACGCACACACACACACGCACACACAGATATACATACACGTCCACATCCATACACACTTCTAGACTAGAATGCATATGTACAGTAAACTCATGCAAACATGTTCTCACACACACTCTCACAAGTATACACACAAGCAGACACACACATTCAGTTTCCCAGGGTTTGTTGCATCAAAGCCTCTCTGTGTGTTTATGCCACTTTAATCGGCTGCAGTTTTTGAAAGTTCTGTCAATTTCCTCCCTTGTAAGTAAGCCCAGCTGTCAGGACACCTCCTCTCTCTTTGACTTCTCTGTTTCTTGTCCTTATCCCTTCGTCTCTCTCTCTCTCTCGCTCTCTCTCAGGAAGGGAAGGAAGGCTATGAGAAGTGGAGGGTGGAAAACTCCTGGGGAGACGACCGTGGGAACAAAGGTGACCTGAGAGAGACACACATTCTTACACTATCCCCCTTTCCTCTTTTCAATCTTTTACTAAGGCGTGTGTTTTTTAAATTTTTCTTCTTGCATGTGTACAACTTTGTATTGATTTATCACCAAAATTTTCTTTAACTTGCTTGCGGTACCAGATGGATAGGCTTTACCACATCAGGTACCAGTTGGAGTCATTAGAGTAACATTTTGGCACCGGTTGTATTGTCCTCTGTTGCAAACCGCACCTATATGCCACATAAGTAGGCTAAACAACATGGAAATATACAAGCAAAAGTCCTATTTGGCTCAGGTCTGATCCCTAAAACATACATTCTTTTGTATTAAAGTCTTCCTCCCTCCCCATCTCTGTGTCACATCTTTCTCACACCACTGTGTCCCAGGGTAATCCATCGTCATCCTGTTTGTGTCTATTCAATTAAGAACAGGATTAGACAGAAATGCTGCATTGCTGCCTTATGAACTTATAATTGGCTGCGTCCTGTTACACACGCACATACACACAAGCGCAGCTACACACACAGGCACTATCAGGCCCTTCGAGCCTAATTCCTCCAGGGACTAGTTGCATAAACTTGGTCATAGAATGATCTAAGCCTTAGACCGGTCTGTAATTGTCTAGTTAGTTTACTCAGATGTAAGACCACTGCACAATGGTTTGTGTCCACTGAGAATCTCTGTTTGACCTCTTTTCTTTATTGTCAATGAAAACGACACATTGAAACACTGAGAGGTTAACATGTTTTTAATGGCGTATTGAGTGTTAGAAATACATTTTTCTAACCACAATTAAGAATAGAAAAGACTAAATCTAATTGTGTCTTGAGTCAGCTACCAGTAAACCATGTTGATCCAACAGGGGGGTCTTCTCTTTTCTTCATGTTGCACACTTCACCTTCTCTTTCTGTTTCACTTTTTTTTCTCTCCCCCTCTTCTCTCTCTCTCTCTTACCCCCATCTCTCCCATCTTTCTCTCATTCTCTCTACCTCTCCTCTCCATCTCTTTCCATCTCTCAGCGCTTGACATTCCACTGCAGATTATAGGAGAGTATTTCAGGCCAGTCACGCATTCTCTGGCAGCACGCACACATAAGCACACACGCACATATTCACATTATTTGCTCGAACCCACATACTGCAGTGACTGTTGGGAAAACAAGTGAAAACCCCTCAGCCAAATCAAATGTGTTTCACGCATATCTTATTCCATAAACACCAGCAGATGGGGAAGGCCAGGGCCTCAAATCCATCCATGGCCAAATTAATAGTTATTGAAAACAAAAGTCCGAGGAGCAGACTTCACTTGGGGATCTGGGGGCTTTGTTTGCTTGACAAATAGAGAGGGGGAAAAAGAGACACAGGGAGTGGGAGAACGGGAAGGAGATCACAGAGATTAAACAGAGGAAAAAGTGATGCAGGTAGAAAAAGAGAGGAAAGTAAATGGAAAGATTGTAATAGAAAGACGACAAGGGAATAAGAGCAAAGTTGGAAGAGCACTTGTCATGGCTGTGGAGCAGAGAGGGAGAGAGAGAAGTGTGTATGTAACCTCTCCCTTCAGGCCTCTTTATAGTCTTTCCTACCCCAGAGAAGACTCACAAGAGAGTTTTAACTTAACTTCGAGCCCCAACACCACTGCTGTTATGGCTCCGCTCACTGCACAGCTCATACTTTTACACCGTGTTAGATAAATATTGGGCAATGTGCGCTGAGGTATTTTGTTTCACTTCGATAGGATGCTTACAAGCCCGAGGTGGCCTCCTTAACACTTGTCATGTGTTCTGTTTGAGCTCACTTCATGAGCTTTCTGACATGGGGAGAAAGAGGCTGTGTTATTTCCTACCAACGTGATGAGTCCCTTGTTATGGTATCACGTTGCCGTTGACTGTCAAAGTGTGTTTGTATGTTAAAGAGCATGAAGATGTTGATGTCAATGGTAGGAAGTCCTTGATAGTGAACGTACAAAACCTTAGGAGGAGAAGCTTCATTCGCTTTAGGTGTGACTCTGTTATACCAATCACTTCCATTATTTTACCCCATTTAAATTGGAATCTCTTTTTCTTCTACGATGAATTTCTCTGTATGATTGTTGAACGTCGGTGCAAAATAGTGAGTCTAGAAAGAAGCCTTTGCTCTTTGATTCTGAGTGACTGACACCAAAACGCGACGTTTACTGTTGATGTTTTAGATATTTTTCTGCCATTAAACTCCATTGTAGCTGCACTACCTTTGGCCAATTATACACAGTAACAATAAGCAAAATACACCACCAAACAACAAAATGGACCCAGGAATGCATGGCCCATCACCAACAGCTGCTTTATAACAGTGTGTGTGAGTGTTTTAGGGTGGATTTTTCCTTTAACCAGAATCAGTGGGTCTCAATTCTCTTTTCTTAATCTAGTGGGATTTATATGATCTTCATAGGCCTTCTTGCCCACTTGGCCGGCTTGCTCACAACTCTGCGGTAGCCCTGCATAGCGGACCGCCACTGAAGATGGCTGCTCCAAACTCTCCTTCTCACTTTCATCCCTCTATTATAAGAGAGGACAGTCGGCCTATCCCTGAAGACAAATAATGACGCTCTATACACACACACACACACACACACACACACACCGACCATGCCACCCAACACGCGGGTTCCAGGAAGAACACATGAACACAGACACGCATACCACACAGAGACCCAGGCAACACGCCATCTAACAATTGCATTCGTGGAAGAACACGCCCTCGCCGGTACATTGTTTTGAGCTGCGGCACGTTCTTGCGGTCATCGTGACGTCATCGATAAGTCAACTTGTCAGCGGGAGGGATGCTCTCGTTTACTCAACGCTGGACACGACAGAAGAGGGAAGGGAAGAAACGAAGGGAGAGATGGCAGCAGAGCGAAAGAGAGGAACAAAAAGAAAAGAGTGTTTGCTCTCTAAGATCTGGGGGCCAACTTTGTTACACAAACTGAGTCATAACCAACGGGAGGCTTCAATCTCCCCCATTTCTAGTCCAGGTTTCCATATGTGTCGATACAATATTAGATGTGAGCTGCTCTGTTCCTGTACTTTACATGAAACACGCACGTGCACGCACTTCATTTTGATCACTTATTTCAGCACGGGGCCACATCCTTATCCAAAAAAAGAGATCTACCAGAACACCACTCTATTCTGTCTAAGGTCAATGTACACTTTCACAACCACCCCAGATTTGGCCACTGTGACCTTCTATGAGCACACACACACACACACACACACACACACACACACACACACACACACACACACATACACACACACACACACACTGACAGACACTGTATGTACATGTCCTCCTACTGTTTAGCTTTATCAGGGTGGGAGTGCAGAGTTGATAGCGGAAGTGTTGAATGCATACTGTAGGGTGGGGGAATGTCTCTCCCTCCACCCTTCTGCCTGTTGAAACAAAGGACTTGATAAAGTGCCAAAGGAGCTGATAAAGAGCACTCCGAAGAAATGAAGGTGTGTGTACATACACAAATTGTGTTAGACCGTTTTGTTAAAATGTTATTAGCAGCACTCCCTGCTCCTACATTTAGTGAAACAGTATGAGAGTTTGGTCATTTGAACGAGTGACATGGTGTGATTTTAAATCAAGTATTTCATGCCATGAGATGGTGTCATGATTAGGGCCCACTTTACCTTTTTTCCTAAATCCCAATGTCTCAATAAAGAAACAACCACTAGAGAAGGCTGGGGGGAAAAATATCACAGCATTTGAGCTGGGAATTGTTTCCCAGTGTGCATTAGCAATTCACAGGACACCATTCCTATCTTAGATGTATAAAACTAGATGTAAGAAAGAGTCGTGGCCATGTGCATTTAGCCTGACAGGGTTATTTATCATATTAATGTGATCTCCAGCACACGTCCAAAGAAATTTACCAAAAGTGTCTGTCTTCTTTTTCAAACTCATTTATAAACTCAGTCGTCATCATCATCATTTAGAAATAGCAGATTCGAATACACAGGAATGAAATATGAATTTGTCTTACCGCTCTGCAGACAGACCTCTGGCATCCACATCAAGCAGGAATATTAGTGTGATCATTATTGGATTTGAAAGGGGACTGATTACATGCTATTTATCTTAAGGGAACTCGTTCAAAGTCATGTTCACCTGTTATATACAGACTATACTGATTGTCATTTGGCTAGTTCCCATCTCCATTTCCGCTGATCGCGTCTGGATTAAATTTATGCCCAATTCATGCCTGCTTTGCAAAACTGCCATTTTGGATCAGGCAAATGAGAGTTTTGTCACCCTACCTCAAGCTCGTTCACGTCAAAAAGCGCTACAAACCACCACACCCTGTGATCCAACATCGACCTACTCAGTGCCAGGATTCACTGTGCTCGCAATGTGGCACACAGATGTAGTGGGTCAGCACCAAAGTTGATTGATTCACAAATTGTGTAATTTTCA
>CABFOQ010000884.1:0-16008 GCA_900660455.1 Gephyroberyx darwinii | reverse complement strand
TACTACACCCCCCCGCCCCTTCCAAACAGCCTGTTCTTCTAGACAAAATAATAAAGTTTTTGTTTTCTTTTATACTGGACTACCTTTGCCTCTTGTCTGTCTTTATTTCTTCCCATGATTGGAACTTACTCTAATGCACATTTTCAGCACAGTTGCTTTATTTTTGCTTGTTCTTGTTTCATAAACAAGAACACACTAAGAACACAGTAAGAGAGACCTTTGGTACTGAATCTGAATCATTTAAAACTGAAGTAATTTTATTTTATAGTAAACACCCTTTTCGTATTGAGGAAAGGCCAATCAAAAGGGGCAATTTCATTTAAAATGCACCAACACCAACAGCCAAGGGAGTAAATGCTAAAAGTGAGAATTTGAACTGTAGACATGACTTGTGTACTGGACTAATGTTTACGCCGCCCACTCTCCCGTCTGTTTTTTGGTCAGGTTCATTAAAGTTCATGTCCTGCGCTAGTGGCCCCAGCTATTTCACCAGGCTATCCTCTTGGACACAAGCAGAATAGCAGTGTGATGTGATTTACACTTAGAATAACACTCCAAAATCTCCAATAACACACAATCTTCCCTTCCTGTCTCTGCCAGCGACCCAAGGTCAGCCATAAAGTGGGTGTGCATGTGCATGTATGAGAGTGTATGTATTTATTTTCATATCTTCTGTTTGTGTCACCCCTGACAGGCTATCGAGGAATGTTAAAAGCAGGAAGGGGTCGAACTTTTGACAATACCCTCTTCTATACAGAACCAGTGTTTTCTGCTGCACATGAAGCCAAATGAAAAGCCTAGTTCCTCCTGCATGGGCTTTCCAATCCTTCCTCAGTGACATTTTGACTCTTCCTGCTTTAAAACACTCCTGTCAAGGAAAGGCTGACCTGTAACCTCCCAGCAGTCGGCCAATCGGCTGAGTTATAGCCGTTCCCCCTTGTAGCATTCCCGTTAAAGCAGGAAGTTTAGCATCCAAGATTGACTGTTCAGTTCTTGGGATAGGGATTATGTGTAGGCTGAAGGTGGATGGGAGGCCAGGGGCATGCCATCTTGTATCAATTTAAAGGGGATAAGTATGGGATGGAGGTGACGAAGGTACATGTTTGAAAAACACAAATAGGAGAATTCAAAGCAGTCACGACATGTTAAGGAGCTGAGGACGAGATCTGAGTCAATGGGAAACAAATTTGGACCAAGCTTCAATTTTGGGCTTCCTTTTTCCACCACATACCTGTGTGGGTACATGAACCTGCTTTCTGCTTTCTCTGGTTCACACACTCCGTAATGGGGAAGGAGAAGAGGGTTAATGGAGGAAAGGGGGGAGGGGCTCTTTAGCCTGGGGTGTGTCAGTAAATTTAAATTCCTCTCATGGCCTTTATCACATCATCTCCACTCATACATCTTTCCTGTCACTTTGGCATAGGAATAATCCTAAAGGAAAAAACAGAAGTTTTCTGCTTCTCTTTTCTCCATTTTCTTAACATCTACAGCTGACCTTACTCCACCTTCTCATAGTCCTCTACCTCATC
Source organism: Gephyroberyx darwinii (assembly GCA_900660455.1). Classification (NCBI taxonomy): domain Eukaryota; kingdom Metazoa; phylum Chordata; class Actinopteri; order Trachichthyiformes; family Trachichthyidae; genus Gephyroberyx; species Gephyroberyx darwinii. The sequence continues at coordinate 14,479 of CABFOQ010000884.1, read as the reverse complement.
TCCAGTCTTGCTTCATCCATCCCTACTGTCCATAGGTTGCAGTGGTTGGAGATGCGAAGACAGATGAACATTGTTGGCTCAGTTTGCTGACACCTCCGGAGGACTCGCCCAGCTCTCCTTACTGGATTCAAATATAGAGCATCTGCCACAGGAGTGAGGAGTAACCCAGAGAGAGAGAGTACTATAGCCAAACCAATAACTGTGTTGTACTTTCTACAGTAGGTAGATAGATAGTACTGTGAGATTTGATGACAGATTGGAAGGTAGATTGGTAACGCACCCAACAGTTTCCTTCCTCGAAATCCTCCCTCAGAGGAATGGTATTTTCTTTTATCTGGGTGTGATGGAGGCAGGACTACTAGTGTCAACGATCTAGAGCTTAGCTGGCAAATATCCTGTTTATAATATCTCTAGGAAGGAGGAGGGAGACAGTGTCCATTGTGCTATAAAAATAATAATGAAAATAATGAACAGGTGATGATTTCTTATCAAGGTTTTCACTGTATTATCTTGGTTAATTCTTATTAATTAGAGTCTCTTTGACCTGGCTCCTGAACCATAACGTTGGTGGAGATTTTCGAATGATAGAATGCGACATCTATAAAAAAGTTCATATGCAAGGAGTAATATGAGTTGGGATGAAAAGGTGCATTGCTTGCACGAACTGTGGCGTGCATCCCTCCTGTTAACTATTTATTGTTGGAGAATGTTTGGGGGAAAGCAATCCCCTCCAGACAGATTTGAACGAATCAACCCACATGTTATATGAAGCCATGTGGAAGCAGAAGTGCTGGGGGAAGATGAACAGAACACACCAGGCACGGCCACATAGCTTGTTATATGATAACTTTTCCTCACGTTGACATATTGTCCTGGACCTTTGACCTTGTACCTATACATTAGAAACCTTAAGTGCCTAACCATCCATTATTATGTGTTTGTTCTATCATTACAAAAATTGCAGCTTGGATTCTTTTAGATGTTCTTGACACATTTATGAGCACCAGAGTGACCTTTTCTACACTTTCCTCTGGCTTGTGTGTCTGGATGTGCAGGTGCTCAAATCTTCCAGATAACATTGACCAGTTGAATGAATAATAGTCTTCTCTCTCTAGAAATGAAGTAAAGGAGTTCACCTTTTCTCAAAGTATCTGTACCTCAGTTATTATTGACTTACTTGTTGATCATGTAATATTTAACCAATAGTAGTATTAACATAATTATTAATATTCAATACTATAAAATTCTGTAATCCTTTCTGAGTTTTTGGCTCCCGATCTGCAGATTGAATAAACTGTGCAACTACCATTCTCCTGTTCCGGACATTTCTTCCACACCTTAGATGAAAATCATAATTGGTGTGAGATCAAAGGTACTGGAGCTTATTTCCACTTTATACAGATGACGTGCAGGTTGTCAGAGCAGCCAGGCCCCAGCCTCAGCTCTTACCACAGACCCCAGAACCCCTCAGCAGGCCTCCAAGAGCAATTAATCACCTCAGCTAACCAGGGTTGGATGGCTCAGAGGGTTAGGAAACCTCTTATCAAAATGAATAGGCCTACCTACACACATGTATAGACGGATTCCATATCATAACTACATGAAAGTTTGTATCCTTGAGGTAAATCTTTAGGGCGAAAGGGTTCAATGATTTTTCCTTGAATTTGCTATCCTTTGATTATTTTGAGGCTAGATGTTTTTATCCCTTGTGGCTTTTCATCTCTCTTGCACAAAAATTGCAACACCTCTTTTATTATCATTGGATTTTATCATGTGCAAATAATAAATAGCCTAAATAAATTGACAGGGCAAAGGAGCCAAACTAATGAAATGTACAATATATGAATACTTAACGTGAGTATGTCCTTTGCATTATTTGTAATGCTAAAACAATGCTAATGCTTAATTTATTTATTTGTTTATTTATTTATTTATTAATAACAGGGAACAGAAAAACAAGAGGAGCCGTTAGGCACGGAGTAATGTCTATTGCTTTTGAAAACAGAGGTAACAAACCATTGCATTAAAAACGAATAAAAGCAAATATTCAATAAACCTATTATTTTTAATCAGTAATAATTAAATAATAATGATAATTCAGTGCTACTCTTCAGCCTAGCGACATACTTAAAGTATGAGTGGTGATTTTCGGGTAGCTATTAACATCTAAATAAGCTATTTTGCGGTCACAGGTGTGCGGTTATCGGGTCTTTTACAACCAATCAGGACTGAGGACTGCTGCTGTCCGTTATGTCAACAACATTTTCAGATGAGTAAATTTGGTTACCATGGAAGCACCTGGTGACACTCTCATGGCGGAAGGAGCCACTGACTCGACATTATGCTCTCCAGAAGATAAATCAAGGTTAATATCCCTGAGTAGAGAATATTTATTTCATCAGCAAACTGCCTCCCGTTTCATGAAACTGAAAGACGTATGAAGGGTTAGCTGAATTTTAGCTAGTTTACCTTGTAAACCTTGTAGTTTACCTTGTAAACTAGCTAAAAAAAAAGACAGCCTTACAAGGTATCCACGACAAAAAAATCCACGAAAAAAGTAAAACCCAATTGAATTGTTCAAAAAGCTTACATTTTTATTTCGCAGGCCCAAAATTTGCTCACTTCTCCAGTAATGACTAAATGACTACTGACTGGACTCCTGTAACTATACTGCATATAATATTTTAATATGAGTTACTATTACTATGAGTCCATTATTTCCTCTCTTCTCTCTCTTCACTTGTGTGAGCGTGCATGTGCGCGTTTGTGTGAGTGCGCATGTGATTGTGTATTCCTGTGTGTTGCAATGGGGATTAACCTAGTACTTCAACTGATGCTGATTGGAATGACGTCCAGCACTCGCACATACTTGCTTTTAAAACAAGACTGGTATGCTGTGTGTGTGTGCTGTGTGGTGTGTGTGTGTGTGCGTGTGTGTGTGTGTATGTGTGTGTGAGAAGAAACACACAATAACTGCTGAATGACAGTGTCTATCTCTGCCTGAGTCTCCCGCTTTTACATCTGTCGCTCACTTGCTGTCCCCCCCCCACACACACACACACACTCACACACAGTGAGGCTAAGTAGACTGAATGTACTACTTGGCAGGGTGCCTTTGGTCCAGTAGGTTGCAGGTGGTTGTAAATGGGTTAGTTAGACCAGGAGGCAGACAGGATAAAACGCAACTTCAGTAATCTGTCTGTCATTCTCTCCCATCTCTTGCCTCTTCCTCTCTTTCATTCTCTTTCTCTCTCTCTCTCTCTCTCTGATACACACACATTTGCTCTTTTTATTGTTTGTGTGTTAATCTATATATCCCACCTTTCCCTGTCTATATTTTGCTTTCTTTAACATTTTTCACTGTATTATTTATGTATCTGTGTGTGTTTCTCTTTTACTCCTCTTTCTCACTTTTATAAATATGCATGAAGGAGTCTTGGATTAGGGGCAATGATCCTTGTCCCTTGCTAAAGCCCAGTGTGTGTGTGTGTGTGTGTGTTTGTGTGTTTTGGTGTTTTTGTGTGTGTGTGTGTGTGTGTGTGTGTGTGTGAGTGGGTGCATGCATGCTTGAGTGTGTGTGTGTTTGTCTTAACCCAGGCAGAGCAGAATACGGCCCGTTGTAAGCCCAGGCATGCGTGATTTCTGTGATTGGGTTTAGGCTGCGTCAATAGGCGACATGTTGGACACTATTACATGACCAGACAATCTATGGACAACAAGATACCAAGGTAAGAACATGCTGTCTGTCTTTTTATGTTCCTATAATGTCATTACCAACAGGTTTGTCACGGATACCATGATACCATTGCACAATTACTGTTTACTCCAAAGACTTATTAACTATAACTCTATACCTATAATCATCTCTATGAGATATGTACACACTTAGTGTTAGGTTTGTTGTGAGAGTGTTGTTCTTCTCTATGAGTCCTTTCATATTTGTCATTCATCCTCATCAATATAAATTTCCCCAAGCTCGTGGGATGGGACTTTGGACCTGATGTAATCTTTCATTTGGGGTTTACAACAAATTAGAACCTTTCAGATTTGGGGATTAGTCATTTAATCTTTTGCATTTGATGTTTTGAAGGACCAGAATCGAGATTTTGGTATAATAATGTGCATAATACAAGACAAAGCCACATTATTGTTACCATGCACCGGGACGATATGACAACTGTGATTTTGTGTGAAATAAAATACAAAATATAAATGGGACTATGATTTCAAGCAACTCTCTCTCTCCCTCAACCCTAGACAATGCCATACCCTGATCATCATGTTGTTTGTTGTAATTATGCAATAAATAGCAATGAAACCCATTTGTTGAATAAATGTTTGCAAATATTTGCAGCCAAAGGCAGCAGGGAAATATCTGTCCATTATGCATCATCACTCCCATGTTTAAGGTTCCTGTCATGGTTGTATGACCTTTAGTTGGTTCATTAGAATATTACCAAGTATATTTCTTTGTTTTTGTTTTTCAGCAGCAAGAAATGTAGCTTACATTATCTGACACCAAAGAACAATAACAACTTGCCATTTAAACGCTTCAAACCAGCTGACAGAAAAGCACCTAAATTGCATTTATTTTTGTGATGTTTCAAAAGTTAAAATTCATTTTAGAGTTGGATGGAAACATAGCTAGTTACAGGACAATAAAACATGTCAAAGTTTTGTTTTGGAAGGAACACCTTTTCATTTTTGAATTTTTGTTTTTTTTTAAATATTTTTTTGTGGGCTTTGACCATTGCTAAATTTTCACTTAAAACTTAGTTTTTGCAATTCATGTTGTTAAAGGTGAACACTGGTGCCCATGAATGAGACTACTATTATTTGTGTCCTGCTCAACAACGTCCCCTTTTTTATTTGAGCCCCTGTCGTCATCACAAGCAGTAATCCGCCCTTCACTGCCATATGTTTTTCTTGAGTGTTGACAGGCTGAGGGGCTGCAGTTCCCTTTAGTGAAGCTTGAGGGTGCTGGTCCACCCCAGGCTTGGCCCAGGTAGGATTTCTATCTGTAATGGAGGATTGGGATTGCAGTACTGTTATATGGGAGCTGAAAGAAACTTGTGATTAGAGGCAGGGCTAGGATGAGGGAATGTGTCACAGTAATCTTCTCTCCAAGCTTTTTAGTTTTAGAGGAATGGATTTTGTAAGCTGACTTTGGGATGGATTAAATGAGGGAACAGGTTAGATGTTGGTTAAGTGGATGGGGAAAGGCAGATGGGATAAGGTGGACAGAGAGCCCAGGATTGGGGTCAATTTATTTTCAATTCAGTCAGTTCAGAAAGTAGATTTTCTTGAAAATTTTAAAAAGGTCTTTATATCCAATCTGTAAAGAATCTGTAAAGAAATGTATAGATAATGAAATTATTATGTGTATTATTATGTCATTTAGTTTACTGATGGATTGAGTGGAAGTGGGAGGAGGAGAGGAAGAGAGGAAATTTGGGTAGACAGAAGGATGGCAGGCAAAACAAGTTGATAAGAAAATGTGCACACAAAGATTAACAGAGGAAACATATTGTAGAGAGCAGTATGAAGAGAGAGAGAGAGACAGACAGAGAGGGGCTAGAGAGAGATTGGGATTAGTCTTCCAACCCACAGAGGGAGAGTGGTTGTAATTAGAAAGATTAAACTGCCACCCTCAGCTCATCCTCTCTGTGTCTCGTTCTGTCTTGCACTTTCTCTGTCCCACTCGATCTCTGTCCATGTCCATGGAGGTCTCTGTCACAATTACCTTTCACTTGTCACTTAGTATATCTTACAATTAGTTTGTTCATCTGCCCCCTACACTTGCACACACACACACACACACACACACACACACACACACACACACCTCTCTGTCAATAAGTTGCCAAAAGTCATGTTCCTTACTCAAATACACAGATCTTTCAATGCCCCAAAACAAAACAGGAAATAAAGGTGGCTGGAAATTTGTGACCCACTGCAGGGGACTAAATCACATGGATCTTTTGTGGGATGTGGCCTGGTGGTTACGCTGTCCTTCAATTGGAGGACCAAAATTCAACCCCCCATGATGGGAAGCAACCGCGATGCTGAAGTGTCCTTGAGCAAGATACTGAATCCCTACCAGCTCCTGGGGCACTGGTAGCTAGCTTACCCTGTGCCCTGTTATCCCTGTGAAGTGGGGCCAACAAAGAGAGAATTTTGCTATCGGGATCAATAAAGTATCACATTACATTGAGGTGTGTTTAGGGGCTTTACAGTTGCGACACTAGCAACCATGTGTGGTGCCATCATGGTGATACAGGGGAAAATTGGCTCCCAAATTATGGCTAAATATAAGAAGAGGAAAAAAGAGATAGTACCTGAAAAAAAGATTGTGGTGAATGGAGGTCAATTCAGTCACGTTATAAGTAAAAGTGAAGTGTTAATTGTCACCTGAAATCCCTCTATTTATCATTCATCCCATAGTGAAAACTGAAAATGCCTTTCAAATGGCATGTAAATGGTTATATATTGAAGTTATATTCAATATCTGTGCCATCATGGTCTGTCTCCCAGGCAACATATTCTGTCTGTCTACATCAGCACCTCCCAAGGCTCTGAGATCTTTCTCTATTTTCAAGAATATTTCTCTTTATTTTGACATATTTTATTTGTAAACCAAGAACATTTCACATTATATTGAAAGGGATCACAATATAACAAGAATAAACTTCTCAAAATGACAAGAGAATAAACCTTGATACATCAAGAAAAGATACAGAGTAGCCAAGGAGACGACTGTAATCCACTTTTAACAGCAGATTTCAGTGTGTTTATGCTTTTATATGTGTGTGTTAGTGTACATTTTGTGTGTGTATGTCTAGGTCATGTGGGATGTATGACACATCTCTGCTGTTCACAATTTTCCATGTTCTTGTGAAACCACAGCAGAGCAAAAGAAAGTACACCTCTCTCTTTAAAGTTATCGTGTAATTCTGGACAGTTCACCACTTAAAATATGTTTGCATGCACACTTATCAGGCTCGCCTTTAATCTAGGACATCTAAAAGCCAAAACAGTTTTTCTCCTGTGAGGAGTTCCCTCTAAACGGGTTCCATGGGCTATTTAGCTATTGTTTGTGCAGATGTGGCAGCGATATAGGGGCTTTTAGCCTGGCAACTTAATGCACTAAATGGTTTCCTCCTCTCATGTCTGCTTGTGCTGTTTGTCTTTCAGTTAGCCAGCCCCAGATTGGCATGCTGTCAGGTGGGAAGCTGTGGCTCACACTGACTGAGTGTAGTAGCAGACAGACTGATTGACCAAAAAAGGATTTCATAGTTAAGAATTACTGTAGGTATTCAAGTAGTGCAGCGTTGTTAGAGTCATGGCAACCAGCCAGGCAATAATAAATAATGTAATACGTTTCTTGATCCATGTGGGGAAATTCTCTTCGCTCGCCCGTTCCAGGGAGGTCAGGGAGCACGGTCAGCTATGGTACAAAACCCCTGCAGCTGTAGGGACTCAGGGTCTTGTTTCAGGACTCTTCAGCAGGGCAGAGTTTTGCTTACACAGGAACCCTGGTTCTCCATTTGAAGGGCAGTATAACCACCAGGCCACCCTGCAGCCCCCAGCCTGGTTGCAGGAAGGAGAATTTCTGGTCCACACTTTCTTCGCTTTCTTTAATGTCATATCTTTAGGTTCTTTGAAGCAGCTTGAAATGAAATCAGTTAATTTAATGGCATCTGAGGCTGCTACAGCAAAGCAAAGGAATGTTGAACATGCATGGCAGCCAAATTGCTTAAGAGCTGACCAGAGGTACAACAAGGACAACAAAATCTATTTTCTTTGTTGTGTTATACAATGACATAATGATCAAATTCAATAAAGCATCAAACATCCTCATATTTTTCTTTATGGAATTAGCAGATTCACCCAAGGACACTTTATTGTATCATTTCCACAACAGGGGTTGTTTTGTCAGTGGGTGTTGACTTCCACAAGGGGATAAGACCCCATATCCTTCTATCTGTCTGTCTGCTTCACAGTATATTCACACACACACACACACACACATTTATACTCCTATCTATCGCCTATTTCCTACTCACTCCCATTTGGATATGCTTATCTTTAGTCCCCAGGGCCAAGTATGATTTGGACCCACTCCCTCCTCTGTTGTTTTAACTTCTTATTATTACACAATGAGGTCCATTCTCAAATGGGTTAAGAGCTACTGAAGACACCAGGGAACGATTTCTCCAGTTACCGATTGTCAAGTTGAGGACTAAAAGTTTTCCCTGAATGTTGGCCTTGCGTGCTTTGATTTAGGGTCTTTCTTACTCTCTAACTATTCAAAGTGAATAAAAATAGCGAAACTATAAAATTGATATATCACCTTTCCCCCTTTGTTCTTTTGCCTGCCAGTGTTCAGTGCCCTCTGTGTCAGGTGCTTTGTTTTGTTTTTTTGGCCAATAGAGCTCAGTGTGAGGATTATAACTGTCAAGAGTCCAGAATTCTTCAGAAAAACCCCTGAGTGCTGCCAAAGCGGACTGTGATAAGCATGTTATTTTCGCTAAACCCCTCCTGAAGTCTATACCCCAGAATGCAGTGTGTTGGTCTGTGTTAAAAACAGCTAGGTTAGTAAAGCTGGCATAGAGCCTATAGCTTTATGAGTTATTTTAGAGGAAAAGATACACTGAGCAGGCACCCTTTAGGATCTCCGGGATTTCAGAGGAGAAAGCCCAGATAAGCCGATGTACTGTTCATGATCCATTGTGAAATATACTCATTCAACATTTCATAAATGATGATAAGGATTATTGTTTACCCGTGTGATTCCAAACATCGGTTATGCAATGGTTATGCGTGAGAGAGTAATTGTTTGTGCACGAGTCTGTCTGTGCACAAGATACTGTATATGGATGCAATTAAAATACAACGCACACCAGCAAGTTGTGGGGCTGCTTGAACAGAGATCTTATTGTGATTCACGTTGGTGATAACGCCTTAGCAAAATGTATTTTTTTGAACTCACAAGGCAAGTTGACAAAGAACTCCTTAATTACAGCAATAGCCTGGGGGAGTAGTTACAGAGGCACGGATGTCTGCGCACAGTCAGACCTGGGAGTTACCCAGTACTACCACGGGCTCGCACTGAGCACGGTGAGCAAGATGATCCAGGGATTCAAATCAATGACCTTTCAGACGCAAGCCCACTTCTCTAACCATCAGGCTACCACAGGTTTACGTCATCTCCAAAGCACAGTGCTGTACTAAATACTGAACATACAGTACAGAGGTCAGCTGCTACCAATTTATCATTGTCCAATGGAAAATTGATCAAAGAACATGTTTATCAGTTAAAAGTAACCCTTTCAAAGCATAACGGGATATGTGTATGTAGATACCTCATCCTTGGACGTCTAGCATGCAAACTAACGCGTTCAAATAATGGAATAATAAGAAAAATACCAAACAAATATACGGGCACCAAGTGTCAAAACAGGCAAAAACCTTACCTCTCCGTGGCAACTATGCAAAATGAAATGAGAGAGAAGTTGAAAGTTAGAGAAGGAAAAAATGGGAGAAAATGGGAGGGGGAGATCAAGATTGAAGAGATAAAGAGCGATGTGAAGGAATAAAGAGTGGGAGAGAAAAGGGGAAGAAAGAGAGAGAGAGAGATAGAGAGAGAGAGAGAACTCCAGCAGGGCTATATGGGGCAGTGTTTGAATGTGTGTATCTGTGTGTGTGTATGTGTGTGTGTGTGAGAGAGAGACAGACGGTAGTGAGTAGCACCCTGACACAGAGCCCCACACCGCCACAGAACTCCTCAACGGTAGGACTTTCCTTCTCTACAGTGTGTGTGTTTTAATGAGAGTTTGGTCATAAGCGTACTTTGTGTGTGCGTATCAGACGAAAACTTCAGGTGTGCACGTCTGCGTGCGCATGCATGTTTCTCTGAGTGCTTTCTGTCTGAGCGCATGCATCCATGCATCCATCTGCGCGTATCTGCATGTGTGTGCGTGTCTGTGCGTCCCCATGTGTGGCATGTGTGTAAGTGTGTGTGCCAGGCAGTGAGAGAGGGACAACTGGGAGGGAGAGAGAAGGAGAGAGAGAGAGAGAGAGAAATGAGAGAGAGGTTTGGGAGCTCGGTGGGCAAACACTGTGTCCTGATGTGCTAGTGCATGCTGTTTCTCTGGCAAGTTTTCACAATACCACGGGATCCTTCAAGTTTGGGGTAGAACTTGCTGCTGCTGCCGGGTGTGTGTAAGGTAGCCCAGCATATCTTGACAGCTGCCTGTTATCCTCACTTTCCATCCCAGAAGGTAACGTATCAGATGCACGCGATGTGATTTTTTTTTTCTCTTTGAATTTCGTCGTTCATTCTAATGAATTTTCACACAAAATGTTATGTTAGCGTTTGCAGTTGAAACTTGTCCTTTTGTTGTAAAAGCTGTCCACTTTAAGTAAAAGTTTTGACGACGTAAAACGTCTCTGTGATATTTTTCTTGCTTCTCCCCTTTCAGTCTATCTTTCCAGTAATCTTGATGTTATCTCCCTACTCTCCCTCTCTTTAACTAAGTCTATTTAGCGGAACGGGAAAGCAAAATCAGACTTCTTGTGCGCTAATGACTAGAGTCTTTCAAGTGTACGCCGCAGTTATCATTCAGTAGTATGAGTTGTGGAATAAATCTATAGAGGAGAAAACTATTCCCAGATTTCCCACTCTGGTTGTGAATGATTTATATATGTTGTAGAAATGCTCATGTATATATATTTTTCAGCCTGTATTCCAGTGTGTGCGTGTGTGCACATACAGGTCAGATTTAGTATTTCCTCAAGCCATTTGTCATTGTTTGTCTTTCTTCACCTTCTATTGTGCAGCAGTGTGACAGCTGATACAGTGTGTGCTCTGTGGATAACCCTGAGCAAACTATGGCGGGCAAAGGAACGTTTTCAATTACATTATTGTTTTTTTAATTGTAGTGAATGTACAGTTTCGTTTTCCTTCACATTTCCTCCCAGTTGTTGCTGGTTCCTCAAGTTGTAATTCAAGTTTTAGCTGTGTATAAAGTGTATAAAGCATTTTGAAGTAAATTTGACCCAAATGGGAATAAAAAAGGCATTGTTTTCATGAAAAGCTTATAATTGCTTTCAATAGGAATTCAAAAGTTTGGTTTGCATGTAAAAGATTTGTGGAGAATCGAATTCTTGTCTGTTCTGCGTCCAGGTGCAGGATGGGGTCTTGGACAGGGCTGCTGTGTTAGATTGATGGTCTGTACAGCAGAGAGAAAGCCGCGTACAATCGCTGGACAGTCGTTCTTAATTAAGATAATGGCATTCCATGTAAATTGACTCTCCCTTCATTCTGGCACTCATTTCTAATTGAGGTAAACACACATCAACAATCTAATCCAATTTTAAACAGCTCTCAATCACTCTCAATCTGACCGGTTTCTCACATGATGGTGTTTTGGATTTTATAGGGAGTATTTGTGAACTTCCTGTTAAAAGACTGAAAGGATAGTGTTAGTGTCATTTCTTGTCAATATATATATATATATTTTTTTTTTATTTGTACATTATAATCTTGTTCATTCTAGGGTTTAAAATATATTTCTTTTCTGCAACAGTTATGGAAGAATTTGTTCTTGGAACTTTTTTGAATGGCATAAAGGTGGAAGGGCACTACAAGCTCATTTAATCCATCTCTCACAAATCTCAAAAAACAATCCCACAGTTCATATAAGACATATGTGTCTTTTATATGTACTAATTATATGTATATTTATATGTATTAATTAAACATGACGATTTCATAAAAAATGGATTGAATGTAACATAAATGCGCTCCATTCTCGTTTCTCTCTCTTTTCTGTCTACACAAAGGTGAAACTCTGACATCTAAAATAATTGCCATGTTTGAAAATTGTGTGCCTTATTTTACTGTTTGATGAATGTAGCCAAGAGAGTTGGCTCTAATTGGCAAAAGAATTGGATTCAGATTTTTTTCTCATCTGTAATCTAATTACTGTATGTCAAACCCAAAATAACTAACTTTTGTTTGTACATTTACCTGCTGGCTGATTTATCCACCAGCCAAAGTTAGAGAAAGTTGTTGGTTCTTCTCAGACATACCCTTTTAATCAGCTATTCTCTGCTTTTGTTTTCTATCTTTCAAGTTTTTCTTTCTCTTTCCTGATTTGAAGTTCTTGCCGGTGCCTGTGTATATTTTCAGATTTCTCCTCATTATGTGGTTTTGAGTTCATATTCAATATTTGATCTGATAAGGAACGGAACAGGTTATGCAACGGTGCGGTGAGAATTCAATAACGTGGAGAAGCTAAATAAATCTACGTGTCCCAGCAGAATCCCCTCCGTGTTTTTGTGGGCACTTTTTTTTCTTGGAGATCAAAGGAGATTTCACATCTTGCCTACTGTCTCTTTGCTCCTTTAACCCTACGCAGATTAAACTGTCAAGTTACAATAAAAGTGTTAGGGTTAGGGTTAAATGTGTGATGAGACTAAGCAATGGCGCTCAATTTTATTTCATTGGCATGTGGTCTTGTGACATACAGAAACACTGGATTTTATAGTCATGGAGTCAGAAAAAAAGAAAAACAATACCTCTAGCTGTGACTTATCTGTGTGTTTTCCTTCTGTGTGTTGCAGTTTGTCTTGCACCACTGTCCCATCACTGTGCCTCAGAGGAGGAGGAGGTTGTGGAAAAGATCCAAGAGCCTCTTCCTGTAGCTTCACGTCACATATCAACCTGCCCTCTCTTCACCTCTACCCTCCTCCATCTGGCCTAGCTGGACTGCTCTTATTCTTTCCTGCTCCAGTGGACTCCGTCACATTTCACTCCTTCCTTGTCTTCTCCAGCTGGTCCCATTCTCTTGCGCAACCCCTAGCCTCCCGCTCCACATCTCCTTCACCTGTCTCAGTAGGACTTGTCCCATTTTTGCCACACCTGCCCTAAACTGTCTCTGCACCATTCCCACCCTCTCCTAGCCCTTCTGTTCCCCTGATGGGCCCCATATCAGACAGCAGTGCCACATTCCCTCCATCATCACTGAGAACCTCCCTCCACCCCTAACCACCTGACCGACACTAACACCAAACACAACACCATGGAGACAAAAGAAATGATGATGACGACCATGATGAAGATGGACAGAGGAGAGAATGAGGGAGAGAGGGACAAAGGGAGAGAGGAAGAGGAGGTAGAGGGAGAAGCGGAGGGGACGCAGCAGGAGAATGGTAGACTGATGCTGGCTGATGGCCTCGCAGAGAAAGGACCCAAGACGTCCAATGGCTTCACCACATCCACCCCTCAAAGCCCCCGCGAGGGGCAAGGGACTGGGGCTTGCTCAGGGGGCACGGCCTCTGGGCCTGGGGGTGGCACTGGGTCCTCCATGCCACTAGGGGGCCTCAGGACTCTGGTAGTCCAGCAGACCAGCCTGGAGAGGCCCAGGGAGACCTGGAGCAAGAAAATGGACTTCCTGCTCTCTGTGATTGGCTACGCTGTGGACCTGGGGAACGTCTGGCGCTTCCCCTACATTTGCTACCAGAATGGAGGAGGTGAGGAACCAAAGGATGTGTGGAGGACAGAAACTGTGAGAGGAGAAGGAGTAGAAGTAGGGTGGAGGGTTGTATAAGAGGAGGGGGGGGGGGTTGCAGTTGCCTGGCTCCCCCTCCAGAATCCAATCTGATTCACCGTCATTTCAGTTCTTGGAAAAAGGTGAGCTCAGGGGCAGCAAAATTACAAATAATTCCCAATCCATTTATCCTGAAGTAGGCAATCATGAGATTGCATGCTAGAATAAATGAATGTGAAATGGCCAGTCATTACAGGCACAGATGCAGAATGAATCCAGTGACTACATATTACAACCATAATGCCCTATGTCTAATACAAGTAGAACACCATTATGAAATAAGATGGAGAAAGGGGACTATCTTCAGTCACTAGTACACTGTCTTCTTCTTCTTCTTCTTCTCCTTCTGCACTACAAACATCTAAATTAAAGAGGGCGCAGACCAATGAGGAATGGTAACACTACATGCAGAAATACATTGAGTTGTTTACCACTGATACTTGTTGCAGCCCATGTCTTATGCAATCTAAGGCACAAAAAGCGAAGGTCCATCGGGTGTTTTTTCGCAAAGTCTCTTGTGCTTGGTTACTACACAATCCTCACCTAGAGGCAAACAGGGTCTCCCTTTCCACTTTTATTGAATTTGCAATAATAAAATCTTTGCAATTTCCTGTGTTCTGTGTGTGTCTCGGGGAGCGAGGCAGAGATGGGGACCGGGAGACACTTGATAGAGGCAACAGTATTAATTGTGGTTTTTATGAGAACGCCTTCAGTCTCTTTCTCCTTGCTTAATAACCTGTCTCCCAGGCAGCTGCTCAATCAACCCTTATCTTTGCTTTCATGTCACAAAGAGAGACGCAAGCAAGCATGCACACACCAACCCACCCACCCACCCACATACACACACATTCACATGCATACAC
>CABFOQ010000883.1:0-15239 GCA_900660455.1 Gephyroberyx darwinii | reverse complement strand
CCGGATTTGACAGGGCAGGAAGAGCCAACCACTATAACTCCCCGCGTAAATATAGAACTGGAGCTTTTAAGTTAGAAAGCCCGACCAAACAGAGCTCTGAGGTATGAAATAACCCAAGACATGCTATGCATACATATGGCCTCCTCACACATGCTGCGCCCGGAAATTGCAAATTGGCCTCATGGTGCATTAGAACCTCGCGGCCATTCGCAAAGCATGAAATGACACTGCGCTGCCTCTGGATGTCCCACGGTCCTGCACCGAGAGAGAGAGATAGAGAGAGAGAGAAAAGAGAGAGCATGAAGGAAATGGAGGGCGAGAGAGCCAGATATCTAGAGAGAGAGAAAACGTGAGTCTTAACAGCCAATTAACTTCCGCTTGATCCGGAGGTTGTGTGCGAGCCACCGTGGGAACCGTTACAGCACGGACGGAGAACATTAACCACAATCAGTTTTAATTAAAGACTGCTGCTCTTTATTCCTCTCCGTCTCTACCTTTTTCCTCCCTCACTCCTTTCCTTCGCTCCCAAAAGCAAAAGCTCAAAAGATCAAAAGCTTTGAATTGGAATTGAATTTGACCTTGGCAGAGATTTTTATGTTTGCAAGCCACTTTTTGTGTGTCATTAGTAGAAAAATATCGACCTGAACTATTCTGAATGCCACGCAGTTTTAAATTCCCTGCATCCCTTCGCTCCTTCTCCCTCCCTCCCTCCCCCTTACTGTCTCCCCCTCTCTCACCTTCCGCAAAAAGCCTTTAAAGTTGTTTATTTGGATTATATTTCCTCTTTTTCTGTGTCACTTGCCATGCTGCGCTGGCTGCTCTGCGACTGTATATTGTGTATCGGAGTGTGTAAGTTGATGACTGTGTGTACCGCACGTGACAGTGTGTGTATTCCACTGTGTGTGCAGTAGGCAGATATGGTTTATGCGGTAATATGTGCAAGGAATATTTGAGCGGAACAGATCTCTGAGCCTTCAACAGTCAAGTGTCTCTCTGTGCGGAGGGACAAGGACCTAGTAGAGATCCCAAAAAAGTCTAGTACTTCCAGTGGAGTCAATCTCTAATCACATAAGGTTGTGAAGATTTTTCTCATGAGGATTTTCTTTAATCTTTCATCTCTGTGCTGCTTCCTTACCGCCGTCCTATTTGAGGTAATCTGCTCTTGAAAATTCCTCCATATGTAGTTTCGTCCTCCTTTCTCCATTTTTTCTGGCCTGTAGTAGGTGGCAGAATGCTCTGTGTGGCCTGATTAAATGCATGGCTAAGCACAGTTTGACCTGCGACTGAAAATAGAGCACTCCCAGGAAGGGAGACGACCTCATAACTTTTCTTTCACGGGACATTTGGAAGGAGTTTTATTCAGTGAGACGCCGACTTGGTTGAGTCAATCTCACCTGCGGTCACCCGGGCTTCTGCCGGCTGACGTAGGGTAACATCATAGGGTTTGGTTCAGGTTTTACAGAGATGCTCTTTGTTTTGTGACAAACAAAACAAAAAAAAAACATCAGTGGCAGGCAGCAAGACACGATGCCTTCTGTTGCTGTATAAATAGCTGTTACACTTCACCCTACTGAAACTTTATAACATCCAAAAAAAAAAAGAAAAAGTGCGATAAGAGCGGAGGAGATTTAGAGCAAAACAAGACCTCAGGCGGCTCTATCACAGTGTGGATAAAGGTGTATAGCTAGATCTACAGCCGATGAATAAAATATGAGCCTCAGTTTAAATAGGATCAATATACAGCCACTGGCTTATCAGACAAAGATATCAACCACTTATGTTGCTGGAATTGACAAACGACAAGGTTAGGGCTCAAATTCAATTATGAGCGATGAAAGGAGTAAGTGCTAGGTCACTGTACACGTGACCCATCCATCTATCTAATAAGGTAATGTTACATCACGCCATACATAAATGGAAAGACATAATGCATGAGATAGATTTGAGGGATGGAGATGGTGTGAATGCACAATTTTGGTACAACTGAATTGTTGTTGGTTTACACCTTCATGCAGCAGGTGAGCGAACCCTGAATTCAACGCCTCAAACGAGTGAGTGGATTTCAGCAAAGGGTCAGCGGTGTTTGACTCGGTAGCGAGCCGCGGCAGTTCGGCAGCGGCAACAGGACCTCGCTGAAGACGCCGCTTCTCCCGGGGAGTGTCTGTAATGAGTTCTGTCAGGCAAGCAGAGAGCAGCGCGTTGCTGCCGAACCCAACCTGAGCAGAGGCACGGCCCATCTGTCAAGCAGAGATGATAAGCCCGGAGCCATCCAGAAACAAATTGCCCAGCTTCCCCACCGTGAAGCCTTGCGAGGCAGCTCGGGTGCGGGTGGGTAACAGAGACGCAGCCGATTCCTCGCGCTACACGGGAGGAGGGGGGGGGGGTATCAAACACATTAATCTATGCAGATGGTGCCGATGGCCAGCCATTGCTCTGCAGCAGCAGCTGTACACAGAAACGTGTCGATAAACGAGAAAAAACAACTGCAGAAAAGAAACATTATTTCTTTTTGGGCTTTCAAGCCTCGGGGTGAAAGTCTTTATTGAGTAGCTGCACTTTTCCTTATCTCCTCCCTTCGCTTCTGAACGATAGTGACAGCTGTCTGACGTTTCCCTCGCAGCAATCCTAAATTAGCTTCTACAATATGGAGACTCTTTAGAAGGCTTATAGAAATGATCAAAATATGACGCAGTTACGACATCTGTCTGACAGAGTTCCTCTTGGCCTTCTCTCTGTCTTCACTATCATAATTAACATCACCAACACGCAGGACATTGCCTCGCCTCGCCGGCATGTCAAAACAAATAGACTAAATAAACTGATTTGATGTCGTTCCGCGTCCGCGTGAAAAATGGATTAAGTTTACTAGATGTCATTCAAAGGACTGGGAAGATTAATGTTTTTCCTGTCCAAATAACGCGCGAGAACCTGGGCCTGGGAATCCTGCGGGATTGACAGGGACTCAGATGAGGTTCATTTCCTCAGCAAATTGAGTCATTTGTGGAAGTGGCATTAACTGCGACATCGTTTTTTACATGAATAAATATCAGGCTGGTCAACCAGGCATCACACTGTCACCGTGCCAACTATGACACCTCATTATAAATTGATTAGATATGGTGGGCTAGCCGGGCCGGCTGCATCTTAAGAGGAAGAGGAACTGATGTACAGGAGAAAACAAGCGCAAAACACAGAAGTCGCTTGCTAATTTTATCTCTGGAGTTGATGAGATGAGAGGAGCACGAGACAAAAACGCTCACTCAAACAACTGAGAGGCAGACATAAAGGCGTTCTTCAGACAGCTTATGAGTCTGTGATGAATGTGCAATGAAAATGAAGTAGTAGCTGTGCTGAACGCAGTGGAACCTAAACTACCCTCTCCTTAATTTCTCATCAGAAATGAACACTGTGGCAGAACACGCACACACACACACACACACACACACACACACACAGAGGCGAAGAGCTCTTTACAATTAATGATTCATTTACACAGAGATATTTGCCTCTCAGAGATTCTTGGGTATTGCAGGCGGGAAGATTCCCTTTATTTATACAAACGGCATGTACTCCTGCTAACTGCCTGCTTGCAGAGGAAATTGTACATTATTTGTGTGTTATTACATTTATTGTTATGCAAAAGAGCTCAAGCCGAGCAAGTCGTATCTGCGGTGAGCCAGCGAATCGTCTTGCAGAGCAGATTCCTTTGTCATCAAATGACCTGCTGATCGTCTAACTCCATTCCACCTGCATCTGTATTTTTTTTTTTTTTTTAAACAAAATGTCTCTTTCTAGGTTCTTTGTTTTAGAGTTTCCTATTAGCCCACCTAATTCAAATCCGCTCTCAGGCGTGTGTCTACGGCCAATTAAAACTCTTAATGGAAATGCGTAGTAGCTATAAAAAAAAAGGCAAAGCTATTCTGTTCTTTTTAAGTCCTAGCTGCAGGGCCGGTAGTTTAGTTTCTACGTTTTAAACTGTCCACGTAGCTGAGATGTGAGAGACAGCAGCCCTGATGATGTCAGTGGAGCAGGAATGCAGACGTAAGAGAAGGATTGTGTAGGGACCACAGTGGTAAAAACATCTACCAGCTGTATTATATATATATTATATTTGAATGCTTTGAACTTTTAACATATGAAATCCTGCCTGATATTCCTGTATCAGCAACACCAAGAGACAATCTAGTCCAAGACGTTTCAATTCAAAGCTGCGGTGAAATGATGTACTGAGACCTCTGACATCAGGTTGTGGCCACGACCTGCTGTAGGCTGCATGAAGGACATGCAGAGGTTGAAAACCAATTACCCAATGGCAGCTTTTTGTAAATGCCTTCACTCTCAATCAGTGGTGGCCTTGGGAAATGAACAAGCTAATTTTGACCAACCTGGGCTGTAATTGTTTCAAATCAGCCCCATGCCTCAGCGTCACTGTCGGAATAATTGCTCATGAGCAGTGAGATTAATCTACAGAAGCACATCTGCGGGACTTAATTTACGGCTCACAGTGCCATGCCTTATGGATCCATTAGGCTCATTTGATTTTCAATCTTGTACAGCATATGCAGCTAAACAAAGGCGAAAGAATGGTGGGTAAATGCCAGGAAGCAAGAAAACACAATGCATTACACTATTGGGTGTTTGTACAGACAAGCACAGTTTCCAACCCTTGCGTAAATGCCTGCACAAAACAAGATGTGCCCATGTTCATGTAAGCAATAGGTAATATTTGGGGTTGTGTTTGTCCTATTATATCCTATATATATATATATATGTGTGTGTGTGCTTCCAATTTTGAGTCAATTCTTATGAATTTATCAATCTACAGTGGCGCCTCTCTCTCTCTGTCGCTCACTTCCCCCCTCATTGTGTCTTGTCATGTCCATGTCTTAACACCTGTTAATGGAGAAGAACAGTCAGACTCTGACACAGAGTTGTCAAAGCCGTACAAAAGAGGAGGAGTGCCATCCTTTGCCAAACACCGGCCTCCAATCAGTGCCGGCTGGAAATCAGCGTCTGGATTGTGAGCCGCTTTTGGGCCGTTCAACAAGCTCTCTGAAGAGAAACAGCTGCAAGCTGAAAATTGGAAAGCCTTTGTGAGGAGCCGCTCTGCCCTTTGTTGTCTCCTTCCTCCCTTCCTCAAAGTGCTGGCATGCTGATGTCTCCTCTCATTCCTCATGAGTAATTACAAAGACAGGGGATGACACAAAGGGATGATTTTTTTATATGAGGCATTCGACCACAGGCAGCACACCCAATCCAGGCAGCCAATACTTTATATACTTTATATAGAAAACCTGACCGCAGCAAAATTAACACCTTCTCTCCCTCTGCCATGGCTGCTTTCACTATGTCCTCATGGTTTTGGTACAAACCTTCTTCAATAATACATACCAAGGGGTTGAAAAGCAGTCAACGTGACCACCCATGGTGGTGTTATATAGCCTTACTCCAGCTGCAGGCTCCTCCTGTTCAGCCTGGGTGCAGTGTGGAGGCATGGGGCTGGGCAGATAAGGATTCTTATCAGAGCCTGTGCAGGTGTTTGGTGGAGCGGGGCCATAACAGGATTTCTAAGTTACCATTGGCCAGCAGGATGAAGAGAGAGGAGGAAAGAGGCACGGGGGAACGGATGGTGGAGGTGGGGCGGGATATGGGGGGGGTTGATGGGTGAGCCGGTGGCCAGGGTGTTGTAATTGTGAATCCTCTCAGAGTGCAGCGGTAGAGTGAGTCTTAGACACCTGCTGGTGTGGCGATAAGGAGCGAAAAGCAATCACTCCAGAAGCACCAACTAGCATCTCGCTGGTCCTCATCCTGCTACTCAGGTATTTCTGTCAAATATAACTGCGCTTCTGTTATAGGTCAGCCACCACTGCAGGGCTGACGCCTTGGGGAGGAGAGGAAGAGCGGAAGAAGTATGAAATACCAAAGGCCAAGAGAGATGCTCTTTCGGTTCTCAAAGTTAGCCCAGTTAAGAGGGGAGGCGGTCCTGCTGTAAGTGAGCAGGCTCATCCTGTGGATCTAAAAAAAAAAAAATGCAATGCAAAGTGTGTAGGGTAAGTTCCTCATGTCACCGCGGGATGTCACCGCAAACTAACTTTATCACCCACGAAGGTCAAGGACACGCGGTCTGGCTCGGAGTGGGTCCTCAGGCTCTCCGGAGACCGTTTCTCATTAGTGTGATTCCAGCGGAGGATTACAGCGTGAATCCTTGGGCTAAATCTTTGCTCGTCACGGAGGGACCATCAGCTGTTGCAGTCAACCAGAGCGACTCTTGAATTATTCATTTCCTGTTTACGGCGGGCGACAGGTGCACGACCTCCGTGATGAGTGCCCAGGGCGTCAAGGGAGTGGTGACAAGGGAAGGGGAGAGGAGGGTGGGAGAAAACCTCTGAGGGATTGGAACGGAGACAGGGGCATGATGAGCTATGTCGGGCGGCGACACAGAATATTATTACCTTTCCCACTTTTCCAATAACATTGCAGTTACCAATCAAATGAAGTTGTTGTTGTTATCACCCATTTGTTTTCGTCGGGATTAGCCGTCGTCCTCTCAGTTGACGCAGGCTCACATTGAACCAGCTTAGACAAGAAATGGCAGAAGAGTTTACTTTCACTGGGTGGAAGTATTCCCACTACTTTGATTTTATGCAGTAAAAGAACTTTAGACATCAACACTGTTTGGTTTCCTGATTGTTCACAGGAGAGGAAACTGAATTATCCTGATGAGGATGAAATCCTCAGAAAGACAGTTTTAAAGATGCAACAGAAGAGAAATATAATGAGTAATGAATTACTGCTCCCAGGATGCAATAAGTAATGATACTAGTTTTGGAATATATATATATAAATATCATTCATTTCACCTCTCAAATTACAAAAAGGGTGTGTAACGAAGTACGGCGTTTTGTATATTTTGTACTCTCAAGACACAGTAGATACTTTACATAGCGAGAGAGATGAATAGAAACAGACATACATACTGTACATAGAAATAAAAACATGAGAGAGAAGAGAAAGAAAATCCAAAATATCTGCTGTCAGGATGTAACACATTTTTCATGAGTGCAATGCTTCCATCTGGTCCTCGTATGGTTGGGTGTGTGTGTGTGTGTGTGTGTGTGTGTGTTGCACTGTGAAAAAGATTATCATTCCCCGTTTATTCTGGGATGTTCCATTCTTTTGTTGGCGCGGCAGCTGAGTTATTGGGCTATAAAACTGTCACAAGACACTGCGAAAAACCTTTGCAGTCAAACACACACTCACACACATTTGCAAACACACACACACAGATGGAGAGAGACTACTGAGATCAAAGTGTTTAAAACTGAATGTACTACCTATATGCTACAAAAATTACAGGAACCAACCCGTGCTCTCTCTATTCTCAGCTGTTCCCGCGCGCTCAAACACACACCACACATACACATATTGAAAAGGTGGGGGTGGAGCTTATGACCTGAGCTCGCTGGTTAAAATCCACAGACCATATGGGAAAATCTGAGCGGAGAAACTGTATGAGTAACTCTCTTCTCTCTCTCAGCGAGTATAGCAGAAAGATAGAAAGATCTAATAAATTAAGGTGAGATCATCCCCATCACTCTTCACTGCTATTAGATAAAGACTGTGGGGAAAAACCACCTAGGGGAACCATGGAGCAGTGTGTGTGCGTGTGCGTGTGTGAGAGAGAGAGTATATGTGAAAAACCAGTGAGACAGAAAGAGGGAAGTGATTAACACCTAACAGGAGGATTCTTCATTTTTCCTCCTCTATTTCCTGGCCATTTCATTGGTCTTTATGGTCCCCCAGGGCCCGCCTCCCTACACTTAAAGCCATTTGATTGGCTTTTATCGTCCCCCAGGGCCCACCCTAGGGCCCAAGTCAGGAAGTGAAAGGAGAGGGAAAGTGGATTTGGGAGTAACGGCTGACCTTCAGTAATTTGATCAAAACCTGAAATGTACTCTTAGGAAAGAGCTTAAAAGTAAAGGAAATAGTTGATAACTTGCCCGCGTATTTTATGGTTTATGCTGTTGTGTCATAAAGAACAAGGAAAAGGCCCATTCACCCCCAAAACACTCATAAAATTTTTATTGTTCTCATCTTTCTTGTCTTTAAAACTTGTCGACAAGTGGCCAACACCAAGTGTTACCAGGGCAATACTTTGTCATCCAATTCAACCCCAAGGTCTGAATAGTTCAGTGGTAATGTGATCAAAACATGAAATATATTTCTTGAGAACGTACAGTACCAGTCAAAAGTTTGAGAACACTTGCTGGAAACTGTTTTTCATAACTGACATGTTTTACATCGTATAAGTTTCTGTTTCAAAATGAAAACACATTGTTAGAATATAAAAAAAATAAGAAGCAATGTTCAAGAAAATTTCAAATTGTCTCCTGTATTCCTCAAAATAGCCACCCTAATAACAGCCTCACAATCATTCGGTTAACAAATTTCAGCAGGGAATCACCCAAAAGGTCCTCCCCAGCTCTACTGCAGCAAATCCCAGAGATGTAGAGCCCTTGGGGGTTTGCTTTGCTTTGACTCATCTGTCCAGTTTGTCCCATACAAGTTATCCTTCCCTTCCTTCTTCACCGGATAGTTCTTCCACAATTTTGAGGTGTTTCAGGTCATGATCTTGCTGATGAATGAAGGACTAGCTGCCAAACTAGCTGCAATCCTGATGGATGCATGCCTCTAAAGTATGCTCTGATAGTCATGCTGGTTCAGATTGGGATTGCTTTGCTGGTGGCAGACACTGCCTCCCCCTTTCTGTGTCTTATAAATACTCAGTGGTTGGACCCAAATATTTGAATTTGACTCATCCGTCCATTAGACTAACTTCCACTCCTCAAACATCCAGTTTCTGTGTGTCTTGGCCTTATTCTGCACTCTTAACAATGTTTTCTTTGCAGCAATTCTTCCAGTTAGGCCAGCTTCATGCAATCTGCTCTGAACAGTTGATGTTGAAACATCTGTACTTCTGGTAGCATTTAGCTGAGCTTGTATTTCAGGGGCAGTTAATCGCCGGTTTTGCAGACTTGTGACTTGACCTTGTTCGGTCCCTGTGAGTGCCAATTTCTTCAAATCGTTTGATGGCCACAGCATTTAGAAAAACAAGCTCTTGCTATTTGTCTTAAGAATCGACTTTGATTAATTTTGTCTTTGCTTAACTGAGCGTATTTTGCCATTTTCTGCTCCCTTACATTCAGGAATGACAAACTTATGCCTATGTAACCCCTATTTATAGTAATCATGGGCCCTCACCTGTTAACAATGATTGTGGACTAAAGGTTAATTAGGTAACATGCTAGTCAACTTAGAGAACATCTAACAAAGACAAACAAAGACACTTTTGCACTTAGGATAGCGTTCTAACAGCGTAATACACTTCTCAGACTCGTAACTGACTTGGGCTTCAGACTGAAAATCCCTCGCATTGGGTGATCATTTCATTGAAATTCACAAGACTTACATTTTCATTTAAAAAGAATGCTATTCAACTATGATTATCTGCTTATATAAGTATGTGTATCATAATGAAACATTAAATGTTCATGGACACGTTTAAACAGTTTCAAGCAGGTGTACTCAAACCTTTGACTGGTACTGCATAAGCAAAGTAGTTGATATAGTTGCCATATGCTTGACCCTAAAAATGAAATACACTGTTGAAAAATAACCTAAAGGTTATTTAAGTAAAGGTACATTCAATATCTACTATGAATCCATGAAAACAAGCTCTGAATTCCCTGCTCCATTATGAATCATTTCTTTGTTTTCTTTATCTTTAAATTCAAGGTGTCGGTATTGGTCTGCTAGCAAACACCTCTTCCAGAGTCACACAACATCCTACACACTGTTCTGACTACCATCATGAAAGGTCCACTAGCTTTCAAGATTCAGCATCCATTAATTCACTCATTTATTACCACATCAACCAAAGCTGCTGGCAATTTATTTTATTGTGCTCAGGGTAAACACAGGACAGGACATTTAAGTACAAATATACATACACCCACATACATTCCCCATTCTATTATACAGTATAAATTTAAGTATCAGTCATTCCACTGTACATTCTACTATATGAGGCGAATTAAACCTCAGCATCAAAGCTCACCTCAGTAAACCTGAGTATAGAGCAGTAAATCATATGTAGAGAGTGCTAAAGGAATATATAAAGTGACAAGTGCTTTGAACAAAACTTGGATGGATGTCTGTGCATAACCTGAACAAGCTTGGATAGGTTTGAATAGGGAGTTAGGTGTTCACTAACAGTGTTGGGCTCATGCCAAAAAGTAATGTTACTTGTTACTCATGACTCAATTTCAACTAAATGCTACTTTATTCATTCGTACTTCGCCACCAGTTTTTTTATACTGACTTTTCATACTACACACTGAAACTGTCAATTACTCTCCTTAGTCAGTTTACTCTCCTGTGAATGATCAAGAAAAAAAACAGCATTCATGTCCAATGTTGTTTTCATCCTTTACTGGATAAAAGTAGTGGGATTACTTCTACCCAGAGAAAGTCAACTTTACTGTTTTCATCTCCATAAGGCATCAATCGCATATTGAGACATGGTTATAATAAAGTTAACAACTCATTTTTTGATTGATAACTGTAATATCATTGCTCAAATTGAAACAGTAATTTGTAGCATTACTTATTACTGGGAAAAGTAATACTATTACTGTAATGAGTTACCACCCAACTGTGGTCATGCCGTGATGCTGCTGCCTTCCATGGCATCAGAGACTTTTATTCTAAAGTAGGCTGACTAACACAGTTTAAGATTAAAAGTTGTTTCTATCAAGAGACAACAAATGCTCCTAATTACCAACAAACAATGTAGCATGTTCCCTGTCTATGTGTGTCTATCTGTGTATGTGAGTGTAAGTATGTGTATGGCATGCGTGTGAGCCTGTGTGCACGTGTAGGTGTGTGTGTGTGTGTGTGTGTGTGTGTGTTTGTATGTGTGTGTGTGTGTGTGTGTGTGTGTGTGTGTGTGTGTGTGTGTGTGTGTGTGTGTGTGTGTGTGTTGTCTGGTGTGAAATGCCAACCTACCCACTTGGGACTTCAGCAGGAGAGAAAAGTAGATCGAACAAACAGAAAAACTGTCGATGTGGACACTATTTCAAAATCGCTGTGGGAGTGTGTGTGTGTGTGTGAGTGTACCGTGTTGTTTAAATCTCTGTGGGACTCTTTAGTGTTTTGGTCAGACAGCATCATACATCATGGTGGTTTTTATAACCCAAAGAGCTGTCTGAGAAAGGGCAAGAGGAGAGGAGGGGAGGGAGACGAGAGGAAGAGAAGTGGGGAGAGGAAAAGAGAGAAAGAGATGTAGAAGAAAAAAAAGAAGATGCTTCTTTAAATTCTCAGTTCAACAGATGTGAGAGAAAGTAATGTTTCCTGTCTCATGTCTTCCTTTCAAGTCTCTCTTTGAAAGGGCCTTTTGCTCTCCCACAATTCTCGCTTGGAAGCAAGGAGCTAAAAAAGATTAAAATGAAAGAGAAAAAAGAATATTGTCCTTGGGCAACATGTCAACATGTCATTTAGCAAATCAGTGCTCTATAAAAATGTACATTGTACCTGACATTGTCTCCCTCATGAAGGACATGTTTCATGACCCTGGGACCGAACTATGGACAATGTAACAAAGAGATGCACATGAAAAGGAGAAAATGAAAGGAACCAACTAATGTCCTCATCTGATGAAAAACCTTTTTTGCTATCATACATTTTGCCTACTGTTTCCGCTGCTGTCCTCCTCTTTTATCATTTTTGCAACCGAAGCAGCTTCTCTGAAAAACATGAGAACAATTTGCAGTAAATGTGCTTTCATTTGAACATTTACTCTGGTTTCTGAAAATTGTAGTTCCTGCTATTTTTTCAAGTATCAGAGAGTATGATAAAAGGAATAGATGACATTGGAAAACGTGATGGTGATGGGAGTCAGGCATCGACAGTAATGATTGCCTAATGGCTTAGGGCCAGTAAGACGTTGCCTTGGACGGGTTGATTTGTCCGTCAGTAGCCAAGAATTGTTTCTGGCCTAGTATTTCTCACCTGGTGCTAAGCACGTCTGCCTCTCTGCTCTGCCAATGGTCCAATTTCCTCTGTGGTGCTGTTCCTGACCAATCAGATTGGACACCACCACAGAGTTAGTCAGAGAGTGGACCATTCATCTTATAAATTTCAGTTGTGAAGCAAAAGGTGAAAGGACAGTGTTGGAGCACCAGTTTCCTTGGGTTGAACATGATGAAATTGTCAAGTACCATTTGTACTGTTCATCTACAAACAGGTGATCCAGCTGGCTCATTTAGGGACAATTTATACTTTGCAATGTTACAGAGCTTTTAAAAGTCATACTTTTCAAAGTTATTCACAAAAATGTGATTATTTTTCAGTCATTTTGATATATTATGAACTCTTAGCATCATACAATTGGTTGGTGGTTATTTTATTTTTTTTCTGCTGGGCTAGTGAAAACATTAGAGGCAAGTAGAACTCTGACTTGCTGGCTTGACTGGGCATATAGAACATTTTCTTAAGTCGCTGATTCTTGAGACCTGGGACAAGAAATGTCCCACGAATAAAAGTGCTGCTCTTGTTGAAAACAATTTTAATGTTAGAAATGATTAGGGGTATCATGTGGACAAATCCATCCACTATCCATCTTGTAATATTTTACATTTTTTTAAATTATGGTATTACATATTAGCCCAGTACCTGTATAACTACTTGTACTCAGACAAGAGATCAACATTTCAAATTGATTAAAAAAGGTTAGAAAGTGCTTTAAAACTTAAATATTAGTATCAACTGAAAGAGGAGAATGAATATCATACTAAGACCCAAATGCAGCTTTCGTCAGCACCATCAGATATTTCTTTTAAAAAGCAATAAAACCAGGAAACTACATGGTCAGCTTTAACTATGATGACTCCTTCTCCACTTTCCATTTAAGTGCTTACAGCAACAAGGTCACACTGGTTCTCGTAAGTTTGCTATTTTTGGATGATTTAGACCTAATATACAGATATGCTGCTGTCACAACCATGCATATGTCAACACTATCTCAAGATTTGTTTCAAATTCTGAACTACATCTATGCATTTCGGTTAGGGCCCAAAGGCAGCTAGCAACAGTGGAAAACCAAAAAGGCTCCTATGTAGAGCACATGGATGGTAAGTAAAATTTTTGATGATGTTTAATGTTTGATGTTTTGTCAACACTGTCAGACGTCAACACAGCCAGGTGTTCTGTTTGATGGTGTTGACAAATATCTCTAAAGCATCTTTATGATGGCTTGAAAATAAATCTTGTTTCTTTAACATGTGGAAATAAGTCAACAATTTTCTTCACCATTTTTTCACATATACATAACAGATACAGTTGGTCTTTCCTAATTATGAGATTTGAGTCCATGAAGTATACAATCTTACAATAAAATTTGACCTATATGTTTGTAGTGGTTACCGGAGTACATCCAACCTCATAATAAGAAAACATCAGCTGTCTGTTATGACCATGGGGGAAATGGTGAGAAAATGGTTTACTTTAACTACACATGTTAAGGAGACATGACAAGACATATGCTCCCAGATATGAAATCAGAAATTATTTTTATGTAATTTTAAATACTATGCAATTACATGGTAAGGACTATCATGTCAAAACCTTGTTTAATCCAGTCTTGGTGATTTTCATTTATTTAATTCCAGCACTTCCATCACATGGATTTCATTTGATTTTAAATAAATGTGCTTATATCTTCTTCAGCCAATAGTGCTGATCTATTAAGCACCCTGTGTGTATGTGAGAAATAAAGTTCTTGAATCTTCTTGAATCATTTATATCTCTAAACTGAAGTGGAAGTGATTATCTTACTATACTATATTATAAATAAAGTTGCATACAGTAAAAGTATCAAAAGGAATATATTTTGGGTGGAGTAATAAATGAGCAAAAGTCAACATTCAATATTTAATTGCAACTATGATGCAAAAAGAAAGATTTTGAGGCTCTGAATCAGTGATGGGCCAAATTTTTGCTGTCTGATGGTGAAAATGACATGAAAAACATGTAAAACAAAAAAAAAAATATTTTATTTCTGATCAATAAAAATTATTGTAATTGCAATAATTACACAATTTTCACCAAGCGAACAGTTCAACAGTAGCTAAACTACGTGGTTTATAAGTGACAAATAAGTGCCAGTATGACTGGTGATTTTGATTTTATTTTACAATTTCTGTCAGTAAACGGTGTTAATTGAAGGTCATGGGTCCTCCAAAAGGACAATGATCCAAAACACATCCAAAAGCACCCAGGAATGGTTCAAGACAAAACATTGGACTGTTCTGGAGTGGCCAGTGATGTGTCCTCTAGATACCTGATATTTGCAGTTGGTCAAATAAATCCTTCAAATATTAAAGAACTGGAGCGGGTTGCAATTGAAGAGTGGGAGAAACTGCCAGCAGAAAGATCCAGGAAGCTTAATGATGGTTACAAGAAATGTTTGGAAGCATCCTCATTGTCAAAGGCTGAGCAACTAAGTATTAAAAAAGTATTAATCATGGACATAGCCACTTTTCAGTTTTGAAGCTATAAAGGATTTTTTTATATTTGTATTCTTATTGTTTGATCATATACTGTTAAATAAAACAGATGAACCAGTGAAGGCCAAAAGTACAAGAAAAGTTAAGGACACCTGTTGCTCTAAAAAGCTGTCACCATAACAACAGTGAGAGAAAGTGCTTCCTGACATCTGAAAACTACAATATCAGAAGAAGAAAACTGTTCTGAAAGACTGTTCCCTTCATAGCTTTCTCTCTTTAATAATTGCTTTAACATGAGGAGAGGAGAGGAGAGGAGAGGAGAGGAGAGGAGAGGTGAATGATGAAACACCTGTGATGATGAAATGGTGTGGAATCGTACTTCACACACACAAACACACACTTGTTTCAACAAGATGCCCTATAACTATGAGATAAATAATTCCGCATCATTCTTAATATATATTTTGAAGAATATCACTGTTGTTAGATGAAAGCACTGAAAACTTGAAACTTAAATTTTGATGATTTAGATGTGTTAACATCAATTGAAGGATCAAATGGTTCCTCTTGGGTTAGGAAAATCCTCCCACCCTTGGTCTGATGAAACCTTTTCAAACCCCATTGGATTTGGACTATAAATACATGGTAGTCATATCTGGTTAGTCAGTTCCTGAA
>CABFOQ010000875.1:0-10892 GCA_900660455.1 Gephyroberyx darwinii | reverse complement strand
TTAACGGGTCAGACACTCGTTCTAAATAGTACATTTTAATCTTGTCGGTTAACGAGCGCCGGCTATCGGTCAGGAAAAAACTGAAAATGAGCATCCTTATAAGCAATCATACAGGAGAAATCCATCCGAGGAGAGGAGAGAGACCAATTTCTCCACCGACAGTAGCCAGGATAGACCAGAATGCAATGCAGTTGACAAGATAGACCAGAATGCAATGCAGTTGACAAGATAGACCAGAATGCAGTGCAGCCGAGGGGGACTCTCGCTATTTCTTGACTGTTCCATCACTGTCACTCTCCACCTACACACACAACCCACAGCTGAACACAACAAGTTCACGCCTGTACTCTGGGGGTTGTAAAAAGGCATTCTGGGAAATGTAGGAAATAACTACTTCTCTTCTAACTTCACTAACTGTAGCAGAAGTAGCCGAGGCAAGTTGAGGGACAGCGGGTCCACCAAAAGAGTAGATTACTACCCAGTGTAGGAGGATCAGAGCGTGGATGTTTCCTATCCAAACATATGCCACCCTTGTGTGTTTGTACCTGTGGCGTGATCTCCTCCCTCCTCAGGGTAACAGCCACTCCTACGGTAGGCTGGAGGTCGGCAGGCAGGGCCGGCAGCTTCTGCTTGGTCCGTTTAGGAGGCTGGAGTATGAACGCTCCCTCTGCCGTCGCCGCCTTGCCCTCCAGCTCCACAGAGGCAGCAGCCAGAGGTGATAGAGAAACCTCAGCGCTGCCCAGGGAGTGGTTACCACAGCACAGGTGGATCTGAGGAGAGAGACAGGTAGGTAGACAGACGGGTAGAGAGCCTGGCAAGTCATTTTATCTTGTATCCAGACTTACAAAAACACTAATAAACACTAATTCAGGATATTTTCAGTCAAATTATCTTATTGCATGAACAAATAACTTCACTGGTTTCGAGAAATTACTGTTTTTTCAGAAGAATGTAACTTTTTTCAGGACATTTGCTTGAAACCAGGAAGGGACAGGGAAACTGTCTGAAAACAAGTTACATTATTAGGATTTTGGGATAGAAACTTTGTCGCCGTTGGCAGAAACGCCACGAACGTTGTTACTACAGCCTCTACTGACTACAGGCCAGCCAGGATAACAACCAGGACTAGAGTCGGAGCAGACAAGCCCTTCTGTGGCAAAAGAAAGTAAGTCCAGGCTGAACAGCAACACTACACCGACCGTGGTAGTTTTTGCTGCAAACTGCCCGCCTACCCGTCTGTTTTGTAAAGCGTGCACGAAAAATGAGGCGTAAACGTGAGGATGTGATCAGACTGTTGGTCAGGCCCTATAACGCCTCACCTCTAAACTGGGCTGCTGTGCCAGGAAGGTTTGGAGGACCTGCTTGCTGCTGCGGATGCGTATGGAGGCGCGCTCCGGCTCAAAGGCGGGGCTCAGCAGGTTGTGAAAAGGCTCGCTGGTGATGTCGTTCCCCAGCAGATCGTAGTAGAAGAAGAAGCCGGACCCCTCCGCCGACAGCTTCATGGTGCTGGGGACCAACTGAGGCAAACAGCAACACAACAAACAAACCGATGATGTTTTCTCTGCAACGGACGCTGCACCTTCAGGGGTTACGGGTCGGGTACGGTCCATACCTGTTCTAGTTTGGTAGCGAACGCCACGGTGACGGACAGGACGAACATGTCAGCACAGTGCTCTGGAGGTCCTATCTGATGGTAACCCTGGTCCTGGATCAGTACAGCCTCTAACATCTCTGGAAGCAGCTCAGTTACCGCCGGGGAACCTGGAGCCAAAGGGATGTTAGAGTAGAGTACAGTAGAGTGGAATAGAATAAGAATACAATAAAACAGAGGAGACGAAGAGCAGGACAGAATAGAAGACAATAGAAAAGTAGAATAAAACAAAGTAGAGTAGAAGAGAACAGATCTGAATAGGTTTGTCTGCATGACATTCCTGTACGTTTTCCAGACCTTAATTTGTTGATTTGGTTTGTTGGGTTGTTTTGATCTGCAGGGACGCTGAGAGTCACTGAGAGTCACTGAGAGTCACTGAGAGTCACTGAGAGTCACTGAACTCACCAGTTCAGCTGTAAACCGTCAAGATTTTACTTTTTTTTTGTATTTCTCCATTCAGCAAAACAAAACCTGCAGTTTGCACCGAAAATGCATTCACAGGCTTCTTCTATAGATCCCTCTACTGCTAGAAAGTTATATTTTGCTGATAAAATAATGTAAGTGAATGGTGAATTTTGGAATTCATCAGCCAATGTGGCCTGTGGATGAAAAACTTTAGTTTCCTGTCTTTTGTACCATACACAGCTCTTTTCTCTGGCGTCCGCAGCGATGACTGTACGTTATCACCCTCCCACACGCCCAGCTAACCAGAACACAGTGGACGGACTGCCAGTTGGAAAACCGGCAAAGTGTTAGTTTCTCTCACAGAAAGGCGTTTTTACATTTTATTCACACAGTGAGCAATTCTGCTGAACGTGCATGCTCTTTTTCAGCTACACATTCATTCACACCGGAGCTGACCAGTACAACCACAGTCTTCTACTGGGCCACTGAGCAGCTCTACTGCAGTGGTTGGGGGTTCAGTTGCTCAAGGGCACCTCAGTGTTACTCATTCATTCCCCAGATTCTCCCACCGATCGGATCGTTTTATCGTTTTAATGGTCTGTATTATCTCTACATGTATCTATCTAATCCATGTAAGAACACAAAAACAGCTAAAAGAGATTTAAAAACCAACAACACAATTCCTGAGTCAGCTGACCTTGTCGGGGCGGGGCCTTCCTGGCTTTGAACCTATCAGGAGAGGGTCCAGAGGGCTTGGTGTCGTTCTCCAGCGCCATGCCGAGGAGGATGGCTGGCCGCTGTTTGGTGTATTTACTGCTCAGCAACGGAAACCAGCGGGGTTCCTAGCAGACAGGTACAGGAAAACACTCACTAGTCCATCGCTTTATCTTTAAGAGGGCAGGAAATGTTTTTGTCCACCACCAACTGTGGTCGGCACGTCTCCAAATACACGGCCACTTTCACCATTTAACCAGCTAACTGCATTTTGTAGTAGATTTTGAGTAGAACTGGATGGCTGGGTATTTGGTCATGTGGCTGGTAGAGGAGAACATCCACAGCCAACATTTTGAAATATTTGTCTGGTCTCAATTCTCCACCACGAATAGACTTCAATGCCTAACATCTTAAAGATTTCATTTTAACTCAGGAGAATCTAAACCAGGAACAGCCTGAGTAGACTGAAACAACACTTGCTGCATATATTCCTCTAGGGGAAATAAAATAACCCAAATAGTCAACAGGCTTTAGATGTTTTACAACTGAACATCACTGATCAAAATCCAGCAAAGCTCAAAAAAATCTATGTCAGTGTTTTGAGTACCAAGTTTGGGAATATCTTCGTACATCGGTGACGAAGTCTTCAGCTCTGAATATATACTTATATTGTGTTTATGTCTTCTCTCCACTTGGTGTCCTGTTATGTCATTCTCCCCACACACCCAGTGTCTAAATCCTGCAATACTTAACTGTCTTAGCACTGTCAGTGTTAGCACTGATTAACCAAGTCAACAATGAGAAAATGACTCAGCCTACAGACTGGAGCAGACTTGTTGTTGTGGAAGGAGTTAGATATCTGTGCTGGTCGTAACAGTTGCTAAATTTCCCATTCTCAGCTACTTCAAAATGTCACCGGCGTGGCCTCAAGGCTAGGACAGCGGGAGAAGAGGTTCACCTGTTTGACCTCCTGTGCAGATCGGAGGTCCAGAACGACGTAACCAACACACTCCCTGGCCTTGCTGACGGAGTCGACAGCAAAACACTGAAGCTTGATGGGAGTTCTCTGCAGTCTGGGAGGACAGAGTGGTTATTACACAGCTGGAAACTAACTTCCTCATCTACTGGCCACAGCAACTGGGCGATTCAGAAATTCAAAAAATGTATTTCACACTAGAAAGACCAATGGATTTTGTCCTGTGTTCACACTGCGAGCAACTGCATGAACTATAAATGACACTGTGAACCACATGATTACACGTATCCTGTTGAGGAAGCACCATGCTGAGAGCTAGAAGATGACAGAGGTGTTGACCTGTGTTGGTGCAGAGTCCTGCGGTCCAGCTCCCAGGCCAGCTCAGTGCAGAACTGAGGCTGCTCTCTGTGATCTACAGGGTCTGTATCCAGCTGCTCTCCATCAAACTTAGCCTGGACCACCAGAGTGTGGCGCTGGCTCTTCGGGAAATGGCGACCTGGAAACGGGAGGAAAAGATGAACATTTAGGCATTTAGCTGAGACACCAAACAAGAGCAACTATGAGAGTAGAAACAGATTTAAAGGTGCATGAAGCAACTTTATACATTTGCACTGACTGCTTAGTTGCTAGCAACCTGTTGCAAACCTGTTCAAAGCATTTTGAACTTCAATACCCAGAAACCCCGTAAGGTGATGTCAGTAAACTGTTTTCCAACCCAGCCGGTCTGTGACGCTTCAAAGGAAACCAAAGAGATGAGAGAAGAATATATCTAATGTTGGTGAGTCCAGTTTTCTCTGCTGGTTAGGAGACACTTTTGGATTTCTCTCTCCCGTCTGGATCGGTCTCTTCCTGTGTGGAGAAGATTTCCCACCAGCGACCAATCAGACACCAGGATCTAATTTGATCCAATAGGGAGAATCTACGGTCTCAGTTAGCGGGGATGAGACGCTCTGCTCTGTTGCAGACACACTTTGTTATTTAGGCTGATAAGATTTTTACATTAAAATCTTGGCTAGTGCAGATTTAATTATTTTACTGCCACCATTACAAGCAGCCAATAGTAAGGGGGGTGCGGTTTTAAGCCACAGCAATGACAACGGTGCTATCAAATATTCCTGTATCCCTAGGATGATCATCTAGTAGTGCTAGAGAA
Source organism: Gephyroberyx darwinii (assembly GCA_900660455.1). NCBI lineage: Eukaryota > Metazoa > Chordata > Actinopteri > Trachichthyiformes > Trachichthyidae > Gephyroberyx > Gephyroberyx darwinii. The sequence goes on along the minus strand of CABFOQ010000875.1, from coordinate 5,993 downwards.
AAGAAAGACGCTCTAGATGAGATTCATTCTCGTAGGGGAGAGTCAGTTTACAAGACAGCACATCAAATATTAGACACACAGCAAGTATCATCAGTACAAATACATTATCATTATGAAGACAAGAGAACAAGTGTTCAGCCAGCAGCTTAAGAGGCATTTAGCCTACCGCTGATTGAGGACAGACACCTCATCATTCGGCTGGCATCCACTACAGGGAAACTGTAGAGAATGGAGATGGTCTATGGGAGCAGCCACTGTGCTAGGGATCATCTACAGCCCAAAAAACTGAAACTTAGCACACAACACATACTAACTAGTTAGTAATAGATTTCCCCTTTTCCTGTTAATGGTTTGGGGTGGTAAATTACCACCAGCCAGCTATGTCTGCTTTCATCAAGGTAAATTTAAGACTTTTTAAGACCCTTTCAAGGCCAGTTAGAATGAAACACATTAGATATAGAAGACCAAAGAAAAGTGAAAACAACTCTATAGCAATCAGAATACAGGTCTGGGCTTATTTCTCACTGGAAATAGAGTGCACTAGGCAACATCTAAAACTCAATATAAGACCTAAAATGCTATATTTAACTGTACTCAAGACTTTTTCAGGAGCTGCAGACACCCTGACCAGTCAAATGCTAATAGAGTTTGGCTGTGTTAAGTTTGTGAACTCTGACAGCCACTTTGGCAGGAAACCAACCATCAGCTGGAGTCCTGTTGTAAACATCTAGTTGGCTGGTAAAATAGTTAGTGGCTGTAGCATTACTCTACTATACAGGTATACAGGTATATACCAACTTATCTGGAGTGGTATTCTCTATGGAAACTAGTTGGCTGATAAATCAAGTCTATACTAGCAGCTAGGCAAGTAACCAACCATCATTTGAAGTCATATTTCCATTTCAATAATCTAGTGAATGAAAATAATTTCCTGCCCTGGTGGCTTCTAGCTCTAGGATTGGGCTTCAGGTTCCCAAACACTGGGTGCTCTGTCCTGGATCAGCAGAAAAACAGGTGGATTTAACTAAGCTAGCTAGCCATCACCAGTAGCAACAGGTTACTAGCAACTAAGCTGTCAGCTGGTAAATACGTACTTAACAGTGATGTAACTAATGTCAACTAACTTACTGCTGCGAGTCCTGAGAGCAGCAAACGTTGACTCACAGAAGGGATATGTAATGTATATGTATAATGTTGACAGTTGACAGTTAAGTCGGTACTTAAACTACTTACCTTCCAGAATGGACACAACGATAAGAAGTTGGTCTGTCTTCGAAGCCATGTTGACATTTGTACAACCCGCAGAGAAAACTTTTACAAACAAAGCTAGAGTTGTTGGCTGTTTGATTAAACTGCAAACGTAACCTCTATTTTACGTTTTCATTTAGTTTGTAAATTGTTTCTGGCGAGAAAACGGATGAGGCAGGTTTACGGGGAGGTTGTCCGTTGCAGCAAATAGCCGCTTTGTTGTCATACTTTGGCGCCACCCATTTTGTTTTAAAAGCGGAAGTGGTGATGGAGACGGTCAGTTGTTTAGCGCCCTCTGTCGGTAGGGGGTGGGATAGCAGGGCGGATGTGCGTCACAGAAAACTGAATTTGAATGGTAATAACTGAATTTGAAAACATATTGAGCGTTAGATTTTTACTCCAAACTAGACTAAAATAAGGCCCCTTAAAGGTCACAGAATAACGCTATAAACAAGACCTTTACAGAACATTGAATAACGTTTTCTTTTGGTCCTTCTTTGGTCATGGAATAACAGATAACTAATAATATAATAACATAACAGACCTTCACAGAACATTGGTTCAAATTAATGATGATTGACAGGAGATAGCAAGTCTCTGATTGGCTGAATGAAAAAATGATTGACAGTTGCTCAGGAGCTCCTCGTGCCCTGAGTGTCCGTCTACTGGGCTCTCCCCCGATATATAGCTTCCTCGCCTGCACTTTACTGCGTCAGTTGGTTGGAAGAGGTGAGTCTAAAATACGGAACTTGTTTGAGAGTTTGCTAATCTCTGTAGTTTGTTTTAATTTAAAATATGTGTCTGTAATACAATTTACTACTTTGTTGTTTACTACTTTGTGGTGATACAGATTTTGTTTCCACGTGTTTCCTGCAACGCTAATGCCTAGTTTTAGCTAGTAATGGGCTAGCTAACTTAAGTAACGTTAAGTTTCAAGTTCAAGTTTCAAGTTTATTGTCACATACTAGATAACAATGCAAACATCATTACCAGCAGTGAAAGTCTTGTCCTCCGGGTCAACTTAACACAGTAGTTAAAAAAAAAAAGTCAAATAAGTAAAAAAAAAAAAAGGTAATAATACAGTAAGACAATAAGTAAATAATTAAGTAAATAAGTATCAAACAGTATAAGGTGCAAAATAAAATATAATAAAGAATAATAATAGAGATATTTACAGAGTGAGGTAGACAAAGCAGGTATGCAACCTTAAAGTGGTCAAGTGTGTGGGGGTAAGGGTCCAATCGTGTGTGTGTCTGTATGGTGTGTGTGCAAGTGTTATTGTCAGCAGTTCAGTAGCCTGATTTGTTGTGGCTAGTAGGAGCGTGAAGACTCTGGCTGGGATGGCTGGGGTCCGAGAGGATCCGCTGGGCCTTCCTCCTGCAGCGCTGGCTGTAGAGGTCCTGGATGGCTGGCAGCTCAGTCCTGGTGATGCGTTGAGCCGACCTGACCATCCTCTGCAGAGCTTTGCGGTCGAGGGCGGTGCAGCTGCCGTACCAGGCCGTGATGCTGCCAGCCAGGATACTCTCGATGGTACACCTGTAGAAGTTGGTGAGTATCCTGGAGTCCATGCCGAAGGAATCAATGTTACCCCAGAAAACCAAGTGAATCCCCGTAGTTAGATTGTATATTAGTTGTGTAATCATGTGAAATGAGTTGTCAATGTTTTGCACTGTTAATGCTAAATAATGTAGGAGGTACAGTAGCTAGCGGTTTGACGGTTCTTACATTTAAGATTGTTTTCTGTTGCTAACTCAGAAAAAAAAAAGTCCCGTGGACCTCTGGATGGACCACAAAGTTATAATGGCGTCATTTAACGTTATCGGGACGTTTTCTTGTAGGGGTTGTCTCGAGGTTCCCAGGACTGTGTGTGTGTATTTGGAAATGCCATCTTTTGCAGTGGCACTGGCTCCAGGACCCCCATACGGCAGATCATGTGTGAAGAGATGAAGAATTTGTCAGAGGGCGTCACTTGTGTGAAGTGTGAAGAAAAGGTAGTGTACGGAGACATGGAAACGATGGTTGTGTTATCAGCGATAGAGAGAGAAACCAAAAGGTTTTTCTACCAGAGCAGAGGAAGGAAAACTGGAAGTCGGAAATACTTACATTTTGAGAAACTTTGTCATAACTGAGTGAACCAAAGAGAATTTATTTTTTAGGGGTTTTTTTTAGTTTTTTTTTCGGACCCTCCCCATCGCCCCAGAGCTGGAGGCTAAAGCTGCAGAGATGCTGAGGCCGCCATCCACCCAGGTCCACTTGAAAGAGGTTGGCACTACAATGGATTTGCTGACAATATTGGCAAAAATAAAGAGCGTAAGTCTGTTTTTATTGTTAACATGGGAATTTCTTTCAACAATAGCCATGCACAATTTAATTTCTGATTGTATCTGATTTTCTCTTTTTTTAAAGAGGATGATCGGCCCCCAATACCCAGATTCCTCCTATAGAGCTGATTGTGGAGAAGAATGAGGCAACAGCACAAGTAGTGTGGTGGCGAGAGCCCTGCATCTACATTACATTTTCTTTAAAAGGCCTCATCGCAATGTTAATTGCTCCATGAAGGCTAATGTTTTGATAACGGTCTGTTATTCCCAGTTATTTCTGCTGTGCTGGCCTACAGGATGCGAGCAGCGAGATGGAAGTGGCCTCGACCAGAGAGTTTCTAACTGAGGGAGAGTGAAGTGGACAGTGTTTGTCCTGATGGCGGCGAATCACGAGGAGCTTCACGGTCCAAAACAGAACTGGGATGAAGCCGTGGACCCAGGCGACTTCGCTGTACTCTGCTAGAGAGGGTGTGTGTGTGTGTGTGTGTGCGTGCGCGTGCGTGTCTCTGAATATCAGGCTAATCTCAATTTGACATTTACCACTCCCTCTCTTGTCTGTTTGTTGTTGTTGTTGATGATCACGGTAAATTACCTCTTTCAGTGTTACAGATGTGTTTACCTTTTGTCAATGAAAATAAACTTGTTATAATAAAGACTGTCTTGTAGTATTTCTTGGCCAGCTCATTTAAGATGATGTTGTTTTTTATAAGAGCAGTAGACTGAGCATGAGATCATTTGCTTCATTTTAAGGATACTATACTATCATGTTTTTTAATGTGGAGGTAAAAATAAAAAGTTAGTTCATTTAAGTTGTATTGGCAAAATTAGATTTCTGTTAAATGTTTTATTGGATTCTACAGTATTAGAAATTTGGCCATTAAAATGCTGTTAGTTTAGTCTCAAAGCCACATTCACCTTTGTATGTATTATATTTTATTTTCAGAATCAAATTTATTGGCTAAAGGAATTTGACTCTGTGACAGTGCATTAAAAACAGACAGCAATCAGATAAAGAAACTCAAACAGTCAAACAATAAATACAATGAAATAAATAAATGATGAAATATGTGTCGGGGGTGAGGAAGAAGCTGTTTAAGTGCCGGGCAATCCTTTAAACTCTACATTTTTACTCTGTCTTTATTGCTTGATGGTGGGTAGGATTTATCGCCACAGAAAATGTAGCTTAGGGCCTCCACAGTGTAGAGCCGGCCCTGTGACCAACTAATTGTATTTACACCTCTGATAGGAAAGTGTTTCCCAAAGGTTTGGATTTTTAAAGTTACTAGTTGCACTAGTTTGCTGATGTCTATCCTAATTTGCTCATGATTAACCACTTTTCTCTTACTAGTAATTCAATGAACACTAGTTTTTATTTTAGGTGCTAGTAACTCATTTTAAGCTATCAGGCAGGTCTACTGTATGGAGCAGTAACCAAAAACAAGGTTATTTTCTGAATCGGTGGCATTTGAGAAGAAACCATCCACAGACAGAAGAATATATATAAACATCCTTTAATTGTGATTGCCAAACATATGAATTAAGGCATATACAGTATAAAAAAGCAACAGCAGGTTTCATGTTTATACGATTTCAATGTTATTAACTGGATACACCGGGTGGATGAACTGAACATACCAAGCAGCCTTGTAAGACAACAGTCTCCCAAAAGATGACGGTATTTTGTAAACAGAGTTCATAGCACTATATTCAAGTAATAGAACGACCACTGATACTATGTAGGTAAGGTGTTGTGTATGAGGCAGAGCCGCTGCTAGAGAGGGTTTGGCTGTGGTGGCTTTCACTGTCAGCCATGTTGGCTCCACAGTCCTGCTCCATGGTTCTCACACAATCTTCAGAATAGAGGTCTTTCAGGTGATATAACCCCGCCCCCTCTGGCGGCCATGTTGGAGGTCCTCAGCTCTGCGAACAGCTGGTTGTGTTTCTAAACATCTCAAGTGAATTTAATCTCCATGGTTAACTTCTGTCTGTTTCTACTGAACTGATCATTTCATCACTGATACATCTGATTGATTTAGTGTTTAGATCATGTAGCTTGTTAGCTAGCTAACCATAGCATCTGGTCAGCTAACCATCACTGTCTTGTTGTTAACACATCTGATTAGCACACTAGCTAACGTATCTAGTACAAGCTAGCGTTAGCAGTGGCTAGTAGTCCCATGTTAACAGTAACTAAACTAGCCTGCTGGCTAGTTAGCTAGCTACCAGTTTGTTCAGGTTAACTGAGCTGACTCTTCTCCAGCTCCAACTCAGAGTGTTTTGGAGTAGAGACTAGGGCTAAAGACAAGACAGTTTACTGAGTCACAGTAACCTACATTTGGAGACAAATCTACCTGATCACACTGTTCACTTTTACTGAGAACGCTACTGGATGATCTACAGACACACCACAACAAGCTGGTTCAG
>CABFOQ010000872.1:3761-71282 GCA_900660455.1 Gephyroberyx darwinii | reverse complement strand
ATGCTAGTAAACATTCAGTGATATAGTCATTGCCTGTTTAGAAACCCTGAAGAAGACTGCAAGTGTTCGTTAATGACAGCTGCAGCAAGGATTACATTTAGAGAACCATTGTATGTCAGGGGAAATTATTATTAGTTACCGTTCATTTTTAGTTACCTTTCATTATTAGTTACCTTTCATTTTTAGTTACCTTTCATTATTAGTTATCTTTCATTATTAGTTACCGTTCATTATTAGTTACCTTTCATTTTTAGTTACCTTTCATTATTAGTTACCTTTCATTATTAGTTACCTTTCATTATTTATTGTAACAAATAACAGCTGCATTGTTCACATATGCACAATACTTTTTTTTATTTAACCTTTTCAGTACCTTTAGTGAAACATTTAATTTACAGTTTACATCAAATAGATGTTGATGTCAGATGCCACAAGTGCAGTAAAATACATTTGTTCCACAAAAAAATGAAATTCCAAATATGCTTCAATAATGTTGCTTGATAATCATGCAGCTCTTCTGGTTATCCTGTCCAATAAATGTTGGAGATGCAGCTATTGAAAAGACCCAGACAGGATGTGTGCACATCTCTGTATCCTGTGTAGTGATTCATGTGACTGTGCTCCATCACAGAGGTACCAGATGCTCCTAAACAGCCCATAGTGAAGGAGGTTTACCACGATACTGCCCTCATCAGCTGGGAGCCTCCTGCAGACGGAGGAAAACCCATCACCGGATATATTGTAGAGAGGAAGGAAACCATGGCCAACAGGTACACACACAACAGAAACTTCTCATCTGTGTCTGAGCTTTAAGACATGTTCTACAAGATGACATAATTGAAGTTGTTTATATTTACCTCATCCAGTGAACTATATATTATATTATATTTATATAAAGGGGTGTGTTGAGCAGCTGTGTCGAACAGATATGTCTCTTTTCAACAATGTATTTTTCCTTTATTCTGTAGTTAATACTGGGATGCACTTCATAATTTCAACCCGTTTCATGCCCTAATTAGACAGCAACAAGCCATCCCCCATATGCCCCTCATATCCGCCCCTGACTGTGACAATAATAATAGTGTGTGAGTTCCTATAGGCACCTATGGGGCTGTCGCTCCTATCCGTCCTACTTTGACTGAAAATAAGATTGTATAAAATAATAAGATTGTCTAACAAACAAATGTTCCTTGGTGCCTGACAGCTGTTATGTTACTATTACCAGGTGGATTCGCTGCAACAAGGAGCGTATCTACCCCAAGGTGGAGTACTGGGTCGCAGAGCTGCTGAAGGGCTGTGAATACGAGTTCAGAGTCAGTGCAGAGAACGTGGTGGGAGTGGGAGATCCCAGCCCACCGTCTAAACCTGTTTTTGCTAAAGATCCGATTGGTAAGACAACTTTTACACCACCAGTCCAAGTTATATTCATCGACAATACCCCCTATAAAGAGAGGGGGTATTCTTTAAAGTCTCTCAAGTTGAATTATTGTTCTTATTACAAAAGTCTTAATTATTATTCCTTTCTTTTCACTTGCTATCAGTTATTGTTTAACGTAACTGTTGTAGTGTTTTAGTGAATAATGCTCTCCTAATCCATTCCCCTCTGTTTCCCTCTACGTGATAATACATGTTTAGTCATCTACCATAATGTTCTGTGATCTTCCCCCCTCTCTCCTGTGCTCCAGTGCGCCCTGGTCCTCCAGTGAACCCTGAGGCCATTGACCACACCAAGGAGTCGGTGACTTTGTCCTGGCAGCCTCCTACAGACACCGGCAGAGGAAAGATCTTTGGCTACCTGCTGGAGTTCCAGAAGGCAGGAGAGGAGGAGTGGCTCAAGGTAAGGGCTAGGGTTCATAACTTTATGTCTGGTTCACCTTATTGTTTTTATCATCCCACATGGGAAAGTCACCTTGCAATATAAGGCAAAAAACACCAAAAGTATCAATAGTTAAACAATACATTAAACAAACACAATGGGGAAACATATTGCACAAAACAATTGTCTATTTTTTGCTTCTTCAATTTCAAATTTCAAATGGAAGCTTATTGTCTCTACTTCACCAGAATCACCGATTAGATCATTTCCCATCCAGAAAGGATCAGAGTTAAAAGATCATGCTGCTGTCAAAACAGTGTTTGGAGGTCATTGTTTGTATCGTTGCACTGTCTGGGTGTGAAAAGGAGCCAATGTTTAGAAAAGTCTCCTTGTCTGCTGTAAATGAAATGTGACATTAAAATCGTGTCCTTTCATCTCCGGTCCTCAGGTGAACCAGACCCCCGACTCCTGCCAGGGCACCACGTTCAAGGTGATCAGCCTGGATGAGGGAGCTCTGTACCGCTTCAGGGTCATGGCGGTAAATGCTGCCGGAGAGTCTGAGCCGGCTTATGTCAAGGAGCCCGTCAGAGCTCAGGACAGACTTGGTGAGTTGTCATTTTACCTCGTATCACTTCAGTTTCAGCTGCACCAAGTACAATTATTATTGTTTCATTGTCTGTAAAGCACCTTGCCGCTGTTTTGACAAGTGCTATCCAAATAAAATTCATCGTTATTATGTTGTTATTATTATTATCACTTAAGTATGAAAATATATATACTCATGAATACTGAGTTGCAATATACATACTGCTGTATGATATCCTTCCTCTCTACTGTGTTTATATCATTTTCTTCTATCACTATGTCCTCTAAACTCTCGTCCTCCCCACCCAGAGCCCCCAGAGCTGGTGCTGGATGCTGCGATGACCCGGGAGGTAAAGGCCATGGCTGGAACCCACATCACTCTGATGGCTGCTATAAAGGGCATGCCCTTCCCCACTGTCACCTGGAAGAAGAATGATGCAGAGGTGCCTACCAGGGCCGACATTGAGACCAACCAGACCGGCACCAAGCTGGAGATGAGGTTCTGTAACCGTGGTGACTGTGGAGACTACACCCTGACTGTGGAGAACCCAGCAGGGTCCAAGACCGTCACCTGTACCGTGCTGGTCCTGAGTAAGAACTCACAGCATCCATGCTCACAGGAAATAGTTCTCACCTACTACACAGCAGCAGCCTAAATGAATGTGTTTCAGCACGTCACTTTAGTCAATGTTTGCTGTGAACAGATCGCTAAGGATAATCAGGTTTATAAACGATACTGACATCTGATTGATCATTCAGCTATCTGTACTGAACTAATCCTGGGTTATTCTGCTGGAACTGAAAATCATTCATAGTGAGACAATGATAATATCAGTTTGAATCACTGTGATCACTCATATCGATCTCCTCCTCTCTATGGACGAACCAAGCATTCAGGAATGTTTGACATCATCTTTATTTTCCTCCAGACAAGCCTGGTCCCATCCAGCACCTGCGGGTGTCTGATGTGAGGAGTGACTCGGCCTACCTGTCCTGGAAGGACCCGGAGGACAACGGCGGCGCCCGCATCACCAACTTTGTGGTGGAGAAGAAGGACGCTGCATCAGCCCAGTGGGTTCCTGTCTGCTCCTCCTCCAAGAAGCGCAGCATGATGCTGAAGCACCTGACGGAGGGAACCTCCTACCTGTTCAGAGTGGCTGCTGAGAACCAGTATGGCAGGAGTGAATACATCGAGACCCCCAAGGCCACCAAGGTCATGAATCCACTCTGTGAGTAGCAGCACACTATTCACTTAATTAGCTAAATCTATATAGATATATATCTATATAGATATATAGATATAGATATATGGTATTTGATATTGTATTGAGTCTAGAGTTCAGAGTGTATTCATTTACACAAAGAAAAATACAAATTGTGTAGGTGAGATAAAAAACCCAACTTCTCACCTCAAAAATCTCACCTCAAAAGAGACAAAAAAGGAGAAAACTGGACTTAATATGTGCAGTAAATATGTTTCTATTGCTTTTATGTTGCATCTTTTTATACATTGTGTAATCCAGTTGTGTCTTGACATTGTCTTGTGTTGTTTCTCTCCAATCCTCTCTTGAGTTTTACTCCAACTTCACAGATAAAACTTAAATGTCTTTCTTTTCCATCCATTCAGTCCCTCCTGGTCCTCCCAAGGACCTGCACCACGTTGACGCGGACAAAACCGAGGTGTGGCTGGTCTGGAATTGGCCTGACCGCAACGGAGGAAGTGACATCACTGGCTTCCTGGTTGAGTATCAAGAGGAGGGAGAGAGGGAGTGGGATGAGTGGAAGACCGTTAGTATCCCTGAGAGTCACGTGACTGGCCTGGAGGAAGGAAAGACCTACCGCTTCCGTGTGAGGGCTGAAAATGCTATCGGCCTCAGCAGACCTGACACCACGGTCCCTGTCCTCTGCCAGGAGAAACTGGGTAAGATACACTGCCTAACTCCAACACTATACATCACTTTTAAGATGTTGATATCCCATAAGATTTTTACACTTCAATAACATAATAACTTCACAGTTTTTCTTTTTCATTTATATATTTTTGCTTATTAAAAACGCACAATCAAAGTTGTGAATGTGAACATATGTAAACATGAGTGTAGTTGCAGCAATAAACACCTCTATCTGTGTGTCCCCAGTGCCTCCCATTGTTGAGGTGGACGTTAAGCTGACTGAGGGCATCATTGTCAAGGCTGGCACCACTATCAGACTGCCAGCCATCATGAGAGGAATCCCTGTTCCCACCGCCAAGTGGTCCATCGAGGGAGAGGAGATTACCAGCCAGGGCAACATCAAGATAGACACTGACAACTTCTCCACTGTGCTCAGCATCAATGAGTGTACCAGGAACCACACTGGTAGCTACCTGCTCACTGTGTCCAATCCAGCTGGAACCAAGACAGTGGCCATGAATGTGACCGTTCTGGATGTTCCTGCCGCTCCAATCGGACCTGTCAACATCCTGGAGGTCACTCCTGACTCCATGCTGATCGAATGGCGTCCTCCCAAAGATGATGGTGGCAGCCCTGTCACCAACTACATTGTGGAGAAGAGAGAATCCAACAAGGGGACTTGGGGAGGCGTGAGCTCCAGCAGCACTGCCACCAAACTCAAGATCTCACGCCTGCAGAAGGGAGTTGAGTATGTGGTTCGTATTCGTGCTGAGAACAAAATGGGCATTGGCGCTCCTCTGGAGAGCAAGCCCACCGTTGCACAGCATTCCTTTGAGCCCCCCGGCCACCCCGGCAAGCCACAGACCTCTGACATCGCAGAGGATGCTGTTACAGTTGGCTGGACCATGCCTCTGTTTGATGGTGGTAGCCAAATCACTGGCTATATAATTGAGCGCAGACACAAAGGAGGAAAATGGATCCGTGTGAACAAGACACCCTGCAGGGACCTGAGGTACAGAGTCATGGGGCTGTTTGAGGGCAACGAGTACGAGTTCAGAGTGTTTGCTGAAAATATTGCTGGGTTTAGCGGCCCCTCTCCCATCTCTGACCCCTGCAAGCCATGTAGGCCCATCACCGTCCCCAGCCCTCCTGTCAATCCCAAAGTTAAAGACTACAGCAAGACCACCGCCGACCTGGTGTGGACCAAACCTACCAAAGACGGAGGCAGCCCCATCCTGGGCTACACAGTGGAGATGAAGAGGGCTGATGCTGAAGAATGGAAGAAGGTCAACCTGGATGACTTTATCAAGCAGTGTGCCTTCAGAGTGAAGGGCCTGGAGGAGAGGGTTGAGTACAGATTCCGCGTCCGCGCCTCCAACATGATAGGAGACGGAGAGCCCAGAGAAATCCCAGAGTCCATCACTGCTCAGGACATCCTTATCCCTCCGGAGATAGAGATGGACGCCACCTGCCGTGAGCGCCTGACTGTCCGCGTTGGCCATAACATCAATGTCACTGGCTACATCAAGGCCCGGCCCGACCCTGAGGTACTCTGGTGTAAAGAAGAGACTGTTCTGGAGAACAGCAAGCGTATCACCATCACCCAGAACTTCCCTGTGGTTCACATGAAGATCAAGGAGGCAACCAGGGCTGACCATGGCAAATACACTCTGAAGGCTTCTAATGAGGGCGGTGAGGCCTCCTGCACCATCACAGTCAATGTGTTGGACAGACCTGGCCACTGCCAGAACCTCCACATGACCTATGTGACCAAAGACTCCTGCATGGTCAACTGGGAAACTCCCAAGGACAATGGTGGCTCTGAGATCACCAACTACATCGTGGAGTGCCGTGAGCCCAGCATCAGCATGTGGTCCATGATCTCATCTGACTGCACGAACCGCAAGATCAAGACCAAGCTGATGGAGGGCCATGAGTACCTGTTCCGCGTCTGCGCTGAGAACAAGATAGGCCCCGGCCCTACCGTAGAGACCAAGACCCCCATCCTGGCCATCAACCCCATTGAGAAGCCTGGGGAGCCTGAGAACTTCAGGGCCACTGACATCGGCAAGAACTATGTCTATCTCAAATGGAGGAAGCCCGACTACGACGGTGGTAGCCCCAACATCTCCTACAACCTGGAGTGCAAGGCTAAAGATGCTGAGGCATGGGAGAAACTGAACACTGGCCATCTCACCAACACATTCTTCCTGGCTGACAAGTGCATGGAGAACCAGACCTACACCTTCAGGTTTGTTATTTTATTTATCATTTTAATCTATAACTTTTTTCTTGTATGTTCCATTTTCAAAAAAGTGCTCTTTGAGAATAAGATAAGATAAAACAATATAATATTTAATATTATTGGTTATCCAGGGTGCAGACCGTCAACGAGGGCGGGGAAAGTGCATGGGTGAAGCTGTCTGATATAGTGGTGAAGGAGGAGATCCAAAAGCCTGTTATCGACCTAAAACTGGCTGGAACTCTGACAGTGAAGGCTGGAGAGTCGGTCAGGATTGAGGCCAGCCTGAGAGGAAAGCCCCAGCCTGAGGTCAAATGGGTGAAGGACAAAGCCACGGGAGACAACCCCAGAATCAGCTGTGAGACTGGCGCCGACTACTCCAAGTTCCTCTTGACCAAGTCCAAACGTTCAGACACTGGCAAGTACGTCATCACTGCTACGAACTCAGCTGGCACCTTCACGGCATACGCCAACGTCAATGTCTTAGACATTCCTGGCCCAGTAAGGAACCTCAGGATCACTGGCATTGGAGCCGATAAGTGCAGAGTTGTGTGGGACCCTCCAGAGGATGACGGAGGCTGTGAGGTGGACAGCTACATCCTAGAGAAGTGTGAGACCAGGAGAATGGTCTGGTCTACTTACTCTGCTTCTGTGGTCACTTCTTACTGCAATGTTACCCGTCTGGTGGAGGGCAATGAGTACATCTTCAGAGTGAGGGCTGAGAACAAGATGGGAACTGGCCCTGCCATGGAGAGCAAGCCTGCCACTGTCAAGACCCAGTTCAACAAACCTGGTCCCCCTGAGGCCCCTGAGGTCACCAAGGTAGGTAGAAGACATCCTGGTATAAGGATAAAAAATTGCTTTGCCATCATGAAAAACACTGTAGAAATGAGATGTCTATCTCTCTCTCCATCTATCAAAATCAGGCAAGGTGGGTAAAACACAATTCCTTTTCCATCCTGGGGCTTTGTTGATGTTTCTCCACTTAAATGTGTTGACTCTTTACAATGGGAGTAATAGCATATTGTGATCGCTGACACTATTGATATTCATCTTATTAAAGGTGGGTAAGGAAGAGATGACCGTGGTCTGGGCTCCTCCTGAGAATGATGGAGGAAAGTCCATCACTGGTTACATCCTGGAGAGGAAGGAGAAGCGAGCAGTGCGCTGGGTACCCTGCACTAAGAGTCCCATTTCTGAGAGACGTATGAAAGTCTCTAACCTCATCCCCAACCACGATTACCAGTTCAGAGTCAAGGCTGAGAATGAGGTTGGCCTGGGAGAGCCCAGCAAACCCTGCAGACCTGTCACAGCCAAAGATCCTATTGGTCAGTGATGAGTTTCAGTTATTCCCACAGTTATGTGTATATCTTCATTTTTGTGCTTATTTAGCTTATTTATTTCTTGGCAAAGTACAACATGAACTGTAAAAACTGTTATCTTGACCCTGTGTCTCCTGCTGTCTGTTTATATTTATTGTATCTTGTTATTTCTTAATTCTAGATCAGTGAAGCCAAAGGAAACTTTCCACATATGTGCACATAAGTAATTTTTTATTCTATTCAATTTTCTTCTTGCTCCATGCAGAGCCCCCCGGGCCCCCCGCAAGTCTGAAGGTGGCTGACAGCACCAAGACCTCCATCACTCTAGGATGGTCCAGACCCGTCTATGACGGTGGAGCTCCCATCATCGGCTACAGCCTGGACTTGAGGCTGAAGAGCGAAGCAGATCCTGAGAAACCCACCGAGGGTTGGAAGAGGATTGACACACATGGCCCGCTGGTCCTCACAGAGTTCACCATTGGCCAGCTGGATGAGAAGCAGGAGTACGAATTCAAGGTTTCTGCCCGGAACCAAGTGGGCTGGGGGCGCCATGCTTACCTGAAGGAGGCCGTCTTCCCCAAGGAGATCCTCGGTAAATAGTATTTCATGGAGGATGGACAATTTAATGTCTGTATTAATACAAGTCACCCATTAAAGTTCGTATCCACTTTATATATAGTACACAGTCTCAGTAAGAGATTATTAGGTTTATTTAGAAATGTAGACAGTGAAACAGTGAAAAGTCATTTTGTGTTTTTCTGTTTTTTGTGTATCTTGAAACAGTTCAATGTGCCATTAATATAATGTTTTTACGTACAATGTGCATGTATTGTCAGCCCTCTAATGATCTCAATATAAATGTATTTAACAGAGGCCCCAGAGATTGACCTGGACGCCAGTCTGAGGAAGGGCCTGTCTGTCAGGGCCGGCTGCCCAATCAGGCTCTTTGCAATCATTAGAGGAAGGCCCGCCCCCAAGGTGACCTGGAAGCGTATGGGTGTGGATAACGTGGTCCGCAGAGGTCACGTAGACCAGGTTGACACCATGTCCTTCTTGGTCATCCCCGAGAGCACCAGAGAGGATTCTGGGAGATACTCGCTAACTCTGTCCAACTCGGCTGGAGAGAAGGCCGTGTTTGTCCGTGTCAAAGTCCTGGGTGAGAAACATAAAAAAGAGTTTATGTTCCTGAACAGTTAGTAATGTTAATAGCAATATTAGTACAATGGGGAGGAGCAGGATGTGATAAACATGAATGATTGATTCCTTGTTGCCTTAATTTTATATGATGGGGCAATTTGCCTTAATTTAATATTCTAGTAGTCTTTTTTTCTTGATTTCTTATTAAAGATGGCTCATAGAATTTTTATTTGCAGTGTGTCACACAAAAGTAAATTTTTGACAATTTATGAAAGAGCTCATAGAATAGTAAAACATAGTTGCTGTTAATGAGATTTGTACTGATCAAACTAATCCTTATATTTATTCTACCCAGACACCCCTGGACCCGTTGGTGGCCTGGAGGCAACCGACGTTACCAAGACTACGGCTCAGTTGTCCTGGTCTCCACCAGAGAATGACGGCGGCAGCCCCATCCTCAACTATATCGTGGAAAAACGAGAGGTGGACAGGAAGACCTGGACCAAGTGTACTGAAGTCCTGAAGAAGCCCAGTTTCAAGATCACCAACATGACCCCCGGCATTGAGTACTACTTCAGAGTCATGGCCTGCAACAAGTACGGCATTGGAGTTCCTCAGGACTCTCCCAAGTCTTACCTGGCTGTAGACCCCATCAGTAAGTTTCACAATATGCTATTTAATTACAGTTTTTAATAGCAGGAAATTGATTTTTAAAATAGAATAGGACCCCCAGAGGATGACTGATTCCCTGTTGAAGTGGCTGATAGAGTAAAAAGAAATCTTAGTAGCCCCAACAAAAATGCCATGGTAATAATTACCAGACTTCTGATTATTTTCACTCAATTAACAAACATCTCTCTGTGTCTTTAATATCTTAGTTGATTCAAACATTGTCTTCTTCATGTGTTCTCCTGCCATATTGTTTTCCCTTTGAATTCCCTAACACACGGTGTGTATGTGACCAGGTGAGCCGGACCCTCCTAAGAAGATGGATGTGTTGGAGATCACTAAGAACAGCGCCACACTGGGGTGGTTGAAGCCCCTCAGAGACGGAGGTGCCAA
This sequence comes from Gephyroberyx darwinii, assembly GCA_900660455.1. Lineage (NCBI taxonomy): Eukaryota > Metazoa > Chordata > Actinopteri > Trachichthyiformes > Trachichthyidae > Gephyroberyx > Gephyroberyx darwinii. The sequence goes on along the minus strand of CABFOQ010000872.1, from coordinate 61,226 downwards.
GATCAACGGCTATGTGGTGGACTACCAGGAGGAGGGAGCTCCGGAGGACAAATGGACACCGTACTCTGTGGTGAAAGATCTGACCATCGTGGTGGTCGGCCTGAAGGAGGGAACCAAGTACAAGTTCAGAGTGGCAGCCAGGAACTCAGTGGGTGTCAGCTTGGCCAGAGAGGCTGAAGGAGTGTTCGAGGTCAAGGAGCAGCTCAGTGAGTAAAATTCAAAAGAGCAGTCAATTGAAGACAGCTTGGCATTTCTAATGTTAATTGAGTCAGTTTATTTGGCTGCACATTAAACTACAAAATACCCATTCTTTGCTTTGAAATTGTTCTTTGTTTTTTTTCTTCCTTCCAGTGGCTCCTAAGATCATCATGCCTGACAGCGTGACAGTGAGAGCTGGATCTAAGATGGTTGTTGAGGCCATCGTGGCTGGTAAACCTGCTCCATTCTGCAAGTGGAAGCAGGGCAACGAGGATGTGTTGACCTCTGACCGCCTGTCTGTCATAAAGACGCTGACTACCTGCACTCTGATCATCAAGAACGTGACCAGGATCGACAGCGGCTACTTCAGCCTGTCAGCTGAGAACAGCACCGCCAAGATCAACCAGATCCTCAAAGTCATTGTGATGGGTCAGTTTTAATGACAGACACAACACAACATTATGAAGTGTTCAAACCAGTAACCGAAGGTTCTACATTAAAGAGCTTTGGTAACTTGTAACTAATACAGAGCTTTTTTTTAACTTATTTTTTTTTTTTTATTAAGAATATTTTTTTAGATCGTTTCCGAGTGTACAGTTGTATCTGTGTTTGCCTCGCTGCTCATGTTAAACACCTTTTACTCCTTGATTTCCACTCTAAGTCTTAGTTGTTACCATTAATAACGTCTTCTTTGTCCCCCCAGACATCCCTGGTCCTCCAGAAGGTCCTCTCGAGGTCACTGAGCTGGACACAGATGCCTGCACCCTCCTCTGGAACTCCCCTCAGGAGGATGGAGGCAGCAACATCACCAACTACATTGTAGAGAAGTGTGATGTCAGCCAGGGAGACTGGATCACTGTCTCCAGCTCCTGCACCAAAACCAGCTTCAGAATGACCAAACTGACACCCGGCAAGGAGTACAGCTTCCGTGTTCGCGCTGAGAACAGGCTCGGCATCTCCGAGCCCATCTACTCAGAGAAGATGGTCGCAAGACATCCATTCGGTGAGCTAGAATCAAATTAATTTGGAATTTATCATTGAAACTCTTTCAAAATGTTATTGTCAAATAGATGAAGTTTCACAAGCCTGAATTCATTGTTGCAACACTGATACAGTCTATTTATTGATCTAAATGTGATTGTCCATGGAAAACAACATGATAGACTGACTGTTTTATGTCTCCCTCCACCAGATCCTCCCAGTGAGCCCAGAAACCTCCAGGTCAACAAGATCAACAGGGACAACGTCATCCTTTCTTGGGAAAAGCCCAGTAGTGATGGCGGAAGCCCCATCACTGGCTACTGCATCGAGAAGAAGGAGAGGAACAGCCTGCTGTGGGTGAAAGCCAACGAGTCTGTGGTCAAAGCCACCCAGTACACTTGCTCCGGTCTGTTTGATGGCCTGGAGTACACTTTCAGAGTATCTGCTCTCAACCTGGCCGGACAGGGCAAACCCTGCAAACAGACTGACTTCATCACCGCCAGGGCCGCAGTTGGTATGTACTTCAACTAGCTGTATGGTCTGTCTCTGTCTCTCTCTCTTTGTCTATTATGTAATGGATAGAATTTTATCATGCTAAAGTTCATGATAAAAAATCATTCTTTACTTTTCCTAAAATATGTTTATCTTTACCTTTTTATATATTGCCTAACCTTGCATATCTAAACCTCATTCTATGTACATTCTGCTATGTTTGGACCCCTTGACTGACTCCATTTCTTTTGTCCCTTACAGATCCACCAGGCAAACCAGAGCCTATGGACGTAACCAAGAACTCTGTCTCATTGGTCTGGAGCCGGCCCAAGCACGACGGTGGCAGCAAGCTGATTGGCTACTACGTAGAGTATGCAAAGCTGCCTGGGGAGCACTGGACTCGGTGCAACGCTAACTGTATGAACATCCAAACGGAGGACTACGTGGTGATCGGCCTGGAGGAGGGACAGCAGTACCAGTTCAGAGTCATTGCCAAGACTGCCATCAACATGAGTCTGCCCTCTGAATTGTCTGACCCCATCCCTGTCATCGCTGAGAATGGTATGGAAGTAAATAGAAAAGAATGCTATCCACTATAGAGTCACCTTTGTAAGTCGCTTTGGATAAAAGCATCTGCTAAAAAGTCTGTAAAGTCTTTGTACAGTTTAATGAACTTCTCCACAGATTGAACATACTCAAAAACATCAGCCACAAGCATCATTTAATACTATTGAATGTTTCAATTGATTGAGTTCATTGCGGTAAATGATTTCATGCTTGTGCTCCTTATGTACACAATTAATTATCTTAGGGGTAATATTGTTTTCTAAAAAAACTCATCCAACTTGTCTCTCATAGTTCCTCAACAACTCAAACCTATAGCTCCCACAGTCCGCCATAACAAAACCGCCCTCTCCCCCTTGCTGTCCAGTTCCTCCCAGGGTGGAGCTGGGTATCAACATGAAGAACCTGATAGTGGTGAAAGCAGGAGAGAATGTATTCCTGGACGCTCAGGTGTTTGGTAAGCCGCTGCCCAAGGTTACCTGGAAGAGAGATGCAGCACCGCTGGTCCTGGCTGAGGGAATGAAGATGAGCCAGAAGAAACACGTTCATCTTCTAGAGCTCTATTCCGTTACCAGGAAGGAGTCTGGAGACTACACCATCACCGCCGAGAACATCAACGGGACCAAGTATGCCAGCATCAAGGTCAAGGTGCTAGGTGAGTCCTTTTTGTAACTAACTTGTTTTTTTAAGGTATCTTTGTAGCTTTTATTCATTACTGTTTTACTATCTGTAGAACACTTTGTAACTCTCATGAAAAGCTATTCAGATAAAGTTTATCATTATCAGTTTATGCTTTTATGGTATTGTAACTACAAATATTTAGCCAAAAACATATTCCTAGGAAGCAAAACTTTTTGGTGTTGAATTAATTTATCATTGTATACAAAAATATGGGTTCACGATTTTAATCTTTCTTTTTAAAGATTTGGTTTAAAAAGTAGATAATGTAAACTTAATTTGTAACCTAAAATTCTGCTTGTGGTTTTCTCTTATTATCACTTATATCTACTCACAATAGAATTCAGCTTATTGTTTTCTTTTGAGGTGAGATGCTTTTATAAGCTCCATGTTATTATCTCATTTATACTAACTGGCTATTCTATTTCTTTTTTTTTTTACTTTTTGCTTTTAATTTTTTAATTATTGTACACATAGATTAACTAATTAAACTATTCTTCCCCCAGACAAGCCGGGCCCCCCGGCTTCGGTGAAAATCGGCAAGGTGTTTGCCGACCGAGTCAAGCTGAGGTGGGAGCCCCCCCTGGCAGATGGCGGTTCTGAGATCACCAACTACATCATCGACAAGAGGGAGACCAGCAGGGCCAACTGGGCCATGGTCAGCTCCAACATCCACGGCCATTTCACCGACTGCTCCGTGGAGAAGCTCATTGAGGGACACGAGTACCAGTTCAGAGTCAGTGCTGAGAACCAGTATGGAGTGGGAGATCCCAAGATGACCGACCCCGTCATGGTCAAGAACCCATACGGTATTCTCATACTGCACTTTCGGTTATAGTAACATAGCACAGCACAGTTCATAGGACACCAGAATTTCCTGTTGAGCCTGGTGGTGTCGTGGGTCTAATTCAACCAATCTTCTGTGTTGGGAGCCTCCACTTGATAAACCCAACGAAATACCTGCTCTCACCCACCCATCCTTTTCCTCTGACATCCAGGTTTCTAAATAGGTGTTCACCCAAGCACAAAGTTTCAACAGATCCTATGGATTAGTTAATGTGTAGAATATATCCTAGGATCTTAGTATGTATTGGTCAAGTGATTGCATATCTAATGAAGAGAGAAAAGTGCAAAATGGGTGCACATGGTCACCTGGTTATGTGCAGACAGTTACACAACAGAACAAAACCTAACATGACCTCACATATATTGTAGACATATATTCACATATATTGAAGTATCAGTAAAACTGAAAGCAACCACTTCGAGTAGTAGTACTACTACATCGAGGCAGCCTAGCAGGCAACATCTTGTTCTTTTTTTGGTCTATTGCGTCCACTAATAACAAGTTTAGACTTCATATGGGGTAATATTAGATTTTGAAGGCAGCACCTCTTGCCTCTTTGTGATCAAAGATATAATGATCTAAAACACTTCCACAGACAGATAGATACTTACTTTTTTATCCCAGGGTGAAATCCAATAGTTCTAATCTCTTGTCTGTCTCCCCCTTCAGACGTCCCTGGTCCCTGTGAGCCTCCAGTCATCACCAACATCACCAAGGACTCCATGACAGTCAGCTGGAAGGCCCCAGCCAACGATGGCCGAGCCACCATCCTGGGCTACATGGTAGAGAAACGTGAGGCCACGGAACTGACCTGGGCCAAGGTCAACCGTAAACCGGTCATTGACAGAACCATTAAGGCAGGCCAGCTGACCGAGGGCTCAGAGTACGAGTTCAGAGTTATTGCTATGAACAAGGCTGGTCTGGGTAAACCTAGTGATGCATCCAACGCCGCCCTGGCTGTGGACCCTGTCTGTAAGTTACTGTTTCAAAATATTTCGGAATAGAAAAACAAACTGAAAAATACATTCTAAATACATTCTGTGTTGTTAAACAGTACATTTCTGTAACATTGTCAATGTCATCAGTGTGCTTGCTTCAGCAAAGTGCAATTGAAATGCATTGTGGGATGTTCAGATGCTAATTTGTAAATTACGGCTGCTCCTACAGCTTTTACAGTACATAGACATATTACATATGTCTTTAGAGCTCCACTCTAGTGGCAAATTTCAACTTCTTCTCCATTTTGTAACTTGTTGCTATTCCTACAGTTTTAAAGCTACATGGACATATTATACATCACATTATACAGCTGCTATTACTACTTCTGCTTCTACTGCTGCTATTCTGCTGTTTCTATATATCTTTCTACCTATGCTTCTACTTATGCTACTCATACTCACTGTTGGGCAAGTTACTTTCAAAATGTAATATATTACTAGTTACTTTCATTTGAAAGTAATAAGTTACTTTACAATATTACTGTAGAGTAACTTGTTACTTATTACACTACTTTTGCGTTACTTTTACCAAAATAACCGCAGAAGTATGACTAGGCATTATAAAAGATAGCTAGGTATTAAACTCATGCTACGGTTTAAAGGGGCAATCAGCGATCTTTTGCATTGTTTTGCATTAAAAGCCACTACTTTAATTGGCCCGCTATGTCGGTTTTGTCTAACTATCTAACTATAATCTAACTATAAAGGAAGGACTCTCTGTATGTCTGCATGTTCCGAACAGGCATGTTTGCACGGCACTGCACTAGTATCTGTAACAACCACACAGATATATGGCTATATGCTGTTGAGGCTCCGGCTTGTAATAATAACTGTAGACAGTTCCCTCGCCCTCGGCTTCCCACATAGATTGCACTTGACTATTATGTTGTTGCCCTTTTCTTTGATAAACTCAGAGTAATGGGAGTATACCCATTTCGAAAATGTAGAGTCTGCACCGGCGTTCGGTGTTTTGGTTGGTAACGCGTTACTTGACATAGTAACTGTAATAATATTACCGAAATCCTATTAGTAACGCGTTATATTACTTTGTTACTGCTAAAAGTAATATATTACCTGTGTTACTTTTTCAGCACGTTACCCCCAACACTGCTCATACTGCTACTATTACTTCTGCTTTTACTACTACTGCAACTTCTGCTACTACTACTTCTTAACACCCCACACACTTTAAAAAAAAACAAACATTTTTAAGCTAAGGCAAGCACACAAATTTTCTTCAGAAAATGTAACCTTTTCTAGTATTATATTATTACCTTTTATTTCTTCTTTTCATTATCATCATGACAGTGGTTTGTGTTTTAAGAAATATATTCCTACATATGCCATACATGCCATGTACCATGCTTTCTTATTTTAAGAATTACATGGAGGTCACCTTATTTCTCCTCCACTTTTCCAGATCCTCCCGGCCCACCTGCCTTCCCCAAGGTGGTTGATTCCACAAAGAGCTCCATCAGTCTGACCTGGACCAAACCAGCGTACGATGGGGGTTGTGAGATCATCGGCTACCTGGTGGAGTGTAAGAGAGCAGAGGCTGAGGACTGGACAAAGTGTAATGTTCCCAAAAAGCTTCAGGCCACCAAGTTCCTGATGACAGGTCTGATGGATAACACAGAGTACCAGTTCAGAGTCATCGCTGTCAACAAGATTGGATACAGCGAGCCCAGCGAAGTCCCTGGAAACCACATGGCCAAAGACATCCTAAGTATGTTACTCACCTGTTGTTTTATGCATATTTATATGTATTGGTTAGTTTGTTAAGTATTTATTTTACAACATCATTAATTGAATCAATTGTTTATGAGTTTGTGAGTTAGTTGCTGAAGTAGTTACTTTACTCTCAACATATGCTGAAGATTGTCACAGATTATATTCCAGTACAGTTATAATGAATCCGTGGAACTGCTGTCTCCTGCAGTTGCTCCTGAGGCTGAGCTGGACGCTGACCTGCGTAAGGCCTTGGTGCTGAGAGCTGGAGTCACCATGAGACTCTACGTTCCCCTGAGAGGACGACCAGCACCCAAGGTCACTTGGACCAAGGTGGATGCCAACCTGAAAGAGAGGCAGAGCCTGTTGATAAAGACGTCAGAATGGGACACCCTGCTGATGATCGAAGACATCAACAGATATGATGCTGGAAAATATGTCCTGTCCCTGGAGAACAGCAGTGGCTCCAAGACCTACACCATCATTGTCAAGGTCCTTGGTAAGATGTTCTGTGCAAAGGGGTTACACGCCTAAATGTAGTACCACATGATGTTAAAATGTATCTGTATGTTTGTTCATTAAGAGGATTGTGAAACACATCAACAAATCTATAGCAAAGCTCAACAATTAAAAACAATATGATGAGGAAAATAAGAAGCAATATCTTTGATAAAATACAAAATAATTTATAGCAGAAATTATATTTATTTAGCAGAAATTACTAAAATATATCAATTGAACCACCTTTGGCTGGACCAGGGACCCAGATTGGTCCCAGGATCCTAAAAACACATTTTATTACTTCATTATTATGTCATGTAGATCTACAACATATTTTGTGTCCCAATTCAGTTAAAAGGACAGAATCTAAGCCAACAATATTGTTTCTCCTCCCAGACTCTCCTGGACCTCCAGTGAACCTGATTGTCAAGGAGACCTCCAGAAGCCACGCCTGCATCACCTGGGATGCCCCTCTGATTGACGGCGGTAGCCCTGTCAAGAGCTACATTGTGGAGAAACGCCTGGCAGTGAGGAAGGCCTGGACCTGTGTGTCCACTGAATGCCACAAGACCTCCTTCAGGATCACCAACCTGGAGGGAGGACAGGCTTACTGCTTCAGAGTGTTGGCCGAGAACGCCTATGGTATTGGAGAGGGCTGTGAGACTGCTGGCATCAGAGCCTCAGGTAGGGCAGGGATGGATAGATAGATGTTTGTTTTGTGTGTTTTTTTATACTTTTATACTTTACACACAAAGAATTGTGTTAATGTTTGAGGGTGTTATGAGAATTATTATTATTACTATTGTTAATTCTGTGATGGAATTGTTTAATAAGTTCAACTAATCAGTCAATATTATATACACAACAAATATTGTTCAATACAAACCACATCCCCAGTCTACATCTTCTCATCTCTCCCCCAGAGCAACCTGGCCCAGTAACAGAGTTCAAACCGCAGAAGATTACCAAGGACTCAGTGATCCTGGGCTGGAAGAAGCCCATAAGTGATGGAGGCAGCCTTGTCACCGGCTACATCCTGGAGCAAAGCGAGGGAGAGGACAAGTGGAAGCAGCTGATGAAGAGCAAGAACACCTCCCACACCGTTGGGGAACTGACGGAGGGCAAGGAGTATTCCTTCAGAGTCATGGCCCTCAATGAGTCTGGAGAAGGACCCCCCACTGAGTTGACCATCCTGGCCAAGGACCAAATTGGTAAGACAAGTTTTTTTCAAGTCACAAATTTGATGACTTCAGACTACATTCAAAACTAGTTGATTTGGTCATGAGATTTAAAATCTCAAACCTTGTGATAGATTGGCTTGAAAATAATATTTTCTAGGCCAAAGGGGCTCTCATCTCTGTTCATAGCTACCCATTGTTAATGGAGAGGACTAAAATGTCCATTCAATCCATATTATTCAGAAAGTTTCACAAAAACATGGTGATGATTATAGTTGTTACATGCTTCTCCTGAGAATGTGACATCATTCTCATGTACCAATTTCCTTGGATTCCAGTGCTTCCTGACTGCGATTTGAGTGGTCTGCATGACCTGTGCTATGTGGCTAAGGAGGGCAGCACCATGCGCATCAACATCCCCCTCAGTGGTGTGCCCTACCCCACCACTACCTGGAAGAGGGGTGACGTCACCCTGGGAGACACTGGCAGGATGTGTGTGGAGGCCTCTCAGGGCATCACCACCCTACTCATCAGAGACTGCCAGAGAGGAGATGCTGAGACATACACCATCAGTGTTAAGAACAGCGCCGGATCCAAGGACTGCAAGTTCCAGCTCAAGGTGGTTGGCAAACCGGGCATCTGCACCGGACCCATCAAGTTCGACGAGATCACAGCCGATGGCATCACCCTGGAGTGGGGACCACCCAAGGACGATGGCGGAGCTGATGTGTCCAACTACATTGTTGAAAAGAGGAGGACCACGGACAACAAGTGGGCTACTGTGGCTTCTGCTATCCAGAAGAACACCATGAGGGTAATCAGGCTCCATGACGGAGTGGAATACATCTTCAGAGTGTTTGCTGAGAACAAGTATGGGGTTGGAGAGTATCTGAGGTCAGACCCAGTCATCGCCAAGCATCCATTCGGTAAGTTATTATACCCCTAACTGATGTTTAGGCCTGTGGCATTTACACAGATCTTTTGTACTTTTGTTGTTCCTTTGTAGTGTATGAGTCTGTTGTAACACTATGAATGTTCCATCTCGTGCTTCATCAAGCTGAGGTTAAGCTTGATCAGGCACTTGTTAACACATGAAGACTTCAGCTTAATGTACCTTGGTGAATGTCAACCTCCCTCTGCCCTAGATGTGCCCGAGGCGCCTGCTCCCCCAGAGATAGTGAGCATCCGCCATGAGTCAGCCATCTTGACCTGGGCCGATCCCAAGGACACTGGCGGCTCCCCAATTACTGGTAACAGATTCTGATTAATTTCAATTTGTCAGTAGTTCGAATATGTCAGTAAAAAACAGATAGCAACAATAGAAAACAATTCATTAGGATTTATTCTTATGACATTGTTTTGAAAAGTTATATATATATTTATTTTATTATTAAAGTTCACAATAACCACGTGAATCACATGACCAACTGGCTTTGTCTGCTGTCCAGGATATCATGTGGAGTTTAAGGAGAGGAACAGTCTCATGTGGAAGCGAGCCACTAAGACTCCTTTGAGAGTGAAGGAGTGCAGAGTCACTGGCCTGATAGAGGGTTTAGAGTACGAGTTCAGAGTGATGGCCATGAACGTGGCTGGCCTGGGAAAGGCAAGCAAGGTCACTGATGCTGTGGTTGCACTGGATCCTATTGGTGAGTTGACTCCTTTTGATGATCTCTCTCTTTTTACTCATAATGCAATTACACATGCATTTGAATCAGATATTGTGAGCTATATTGATATTAGTCAAGAATTCTTCCTTGGTGAACATTTCTCATTACATTAAAGTGATACAAAATATTTGAATGTAATTCATACTTTTTGTAAGACATAGTATTATAAAGCGTAATCTAGTCCTAATTCTTTCTTTTGTTAGAATAATATGGTAAAAAGAAATACGATATGGAATAAATATAATTAATGATTCATATCTTAATTAAGATATGAGATTGTTTCATTCTTTGCCATCTATTTTCAATGCATTCTTAGCCATTTACTTTGTCTTTCTCTTTTAGATCCTCCTGGCAAGCCTGATGTGATCAACGTTACCAGGGGTACGGTGACTTTGATGTGGACCCCTCCGAAGTACGATGGTGGCCATAAGCTGACTGGCTACATGGTGGAGAAGCTGGAGGCTGGCACCAAGGCCTGGATGAAGGCCAACCATGTCAACATACAGGGCTGTGCCTTCACTGTCACTGACCTGACTGAAGGAGCTCAGTATGAGTTCAGGATCAGGGCCAAGAATGCTGCTGGGGCCATCAGTGCTCCTTCAGACCCTACTGAGCTTCTCACCTGCAAGGATGAGTATGGTAAGCTGATGTTACTGTCAGTGATAATGTAAACAATGTTTTATACATTGAAAGAGGAGATTAATCATTCAGTCAAAAGTGAATGTTTGGCTGTATGTTTTTTCTTCTTTGTTGAACAAGTCAGTTCAAAGCCACCAACCACAAACATAAAATTAGAATGTGGCTAATTTCCTCCTGTCCTCTACAGAGCCCCCAACTATCACCATCGACCCAGAGATGAAGGATGGTGTGTCAGTCAAAGCAGGAGACACAATTGTGATCTCTGCCTCCAAGATTGTGGGCAAACCTCCCCCGACAGCTATCTGGTCTAAGGGAGGCCGTGAGTTCAAGAACTCTGATGTTGTCGCTGTCACCAGCACCCCCACCTCCTCCACCCTTGCTATCAAGTACGCCAGTAGGAAGAACACAGGAGAGTACACCATCACTGCCAGCAACCCCTTTGGCATCAAGGAAGAGCATGTGAAGGTGAAAGTCCTGGATATCCCTGGACCTCCAGGCCCCATTGAGGCCAGCAACATTTCAGCTGAGAAGTGTACCCTGACCTGGCTTCCTCCAGAGGAGGATGGAGGCTGCTCCATTAAGTCCTACGTTCTGGAGAAGAGAGAGACCAGCCGCCTACTGTGGACCAAGCTAGCCGAGAATGTCATGGACTGCAGATATGTAGCCAGCAAACTAATCAAGGGCAATGAGTACATCTTTAGAGTGTCTGCTGTGAACCAGTATGGCACCGGAGACTCGAGCCAGTCTGGTCCAGTTGAAATGGTTGACCGTTTCCGTAAGTTCATAGTATGTTGTTAAGTATGATGAAAATATATACATATTAGGGGTGTCCTGGTGGCTCAGTATCTGGACCATTGTCACGTCATCCCCAAAAAAAAAAAAAAAATCAAATATATATATATATGTTTCATTCAATATTTGCCACAATTTTCTTACATATAGACAATTTACAATTACATACAATTGTATTAATACATCAGATTGTCCAGAATCTCCAAGCTCAAGGTGTAACTGACCTGTTATGTTTGTGTATGTTTTTCCCACCAGGCCCACCAGGCCCACCCTCAATCCCTGAGATTGATAACATCAGCAGGAACTCTGTCACCATTTCCTGGAAGAGACCAGCCATGGACGGAGGATGTGACATCAGAGGATACTGCGTAGAGAGGAAAGAGAGGAGAGGAATGAGATGGGTGAGAGCCAGTAAGAGGACAGTCCCTGACCTGCGCTTCAAGGTACAGGGCCTGACTGAAGGAGTAGAGTACGAGTTCAGAGTAACTGCTGAGAACAAGGCTGGATTTGGGGAGCCCAGTGAGCCTTCTCACCCTGTAATGACCAAAGACATCGTATGTAAGTAAAGCAGGAGTTGTCACTGAAATGATTCACACATGACATTTGAAAACAGAATCACAAAATATCTACATATACAAAAACGTTTCACCCAAAAATAAAAATAACCCATATGAACTTGAGTTGACTAAGAACAGTCTTTACAACATCTGCCTCAAATAACTTGATGTCTAATCAAAGGGTTTCCTTTATTCCTTTATTTTTCTTATTTTTCCCTGTTCATCAGATCCACCTGGTCCTCCATCCAACCCCAAAATTCCGGACACCACAAGAACCACAGCAACCTTTACCTGGGGCCGACCCCACTATGATGGTGGCCTGAACGTAGAGGGATATATTGTTGAATATAAGAAAGATGGGCATGACGACTGGGAGACAGAGACACAGATTCCTCTGAGAGGCACCGAATATGTCATTGGTAACCTTCAGAAGGGAGGCAAATACCACTTCAGAGTCAGAGCTGTGAACTCAGAGGGAGTTGGCGAGCCTGCTGAAGTTGAGAAGGTGACTGATCTGGTGGATCGGGAGACACTGCCAGACTTTGAGCTGGATGCCGAGCTGAGGAGAACCCTGGTGGTCAGGTGCCGTGCCTCAATCCGCATGTTTGTTCCCATCAAGGGCCGTCCCGTGCCTGAAGTGACCTGGACCAAGGATGACACTAATCTGAAAACGCGTGCACACATTGATACCACAGAGTCCTACACTCTGCTGGTTATTCCTGACTGTACCAGATATGATGCTGGCAAATACCACCTATGTCTGGAGAATGTTGCTGGAAAGAAGACTGGCTTTGTTAACGTCAAAGTTCTGGACACACCAGGGCCCCCAGTCAACCTCAAACCCAGAGAGATCACCAAGAACAGCATCACCTTACAGTGGGAAATCCCCATCATTGACGGTGGATCCAAGATTCACAACTACATTGTTGAGAAAAGGGAGGCAACCAAGAAGGCCTACACAGTACTGAGCACCACATGGCAGAAATGCTCCTTCAAGATTCCCAACCTGGAGGAGGGTGCTCACTACTACTTCCGCGTGTCTGCTGAGAATGACCTTGGTGTAGGTGAGCCTGCTGAAACTCCTGAGCCAATCAGGGTGTCCCAAGCCCCCTCTGCCCCTGAGAACCTGTATGTCACAGATGTGACAGCTGACAGTGCCAGCCTGGCATGGACCAAGCCCCTGCATGATGGTGGCAGCTTAATAACAGGATACGTCATTGAGGCCCAGAAGAAGGATACAGACCAGTGGGTCCATGTGGCCGCCATCAAGGCTCTAGACTACATTGTCACAGATCTGACTGAGGGCGCAGAATATACTTTCCGCATCATGGCAGTCAATGCATCAGGCAGGAGTGACCCCCGTGAGAGCAGGCCTGCTATGATCAAAGAGCAGACTACTCCCCCATCCTTTGACCTGCGTGGAGTCTACCAGAAGACAGTCATTGCCAAGGCTGGGGACCGTGTCAAAGTGGAGATCCCAGTGCTTGGTAAACCCAGGCCTGTGGTGTCCTGGAAGAGGGGAGACACAGCACTGAAGGAGACTCAAAGAATCAACATTGAAACCACACCAACATTGACCATCCTCAATATCGGCGAAATCAAGAGGACCGATGGAGGGCACTATTCCATGACTGGAAAGAACATCCTGGGTACAGTGACTGAGAGCATCACAGTCCTGGTCCACGACATTCCAGGGCCTCCCACAGGGCCCATCAAGCTGGAGGAGGTGTCATGTGACTATGTTCTCATGTCTTGGGAGGGACCAGAGAATGATGGAGGTGTTCCCATCAACAACTACATTGTTGAGATGAGGGAGACCACCGGCACGTCCTGGGTGGAGCTGGCAGCTACAGTCATCCGCACCACATTCAAGGCAGCCCGCCTCACCACTGGAACAGAGTATCAGTTCCGTATCAAGGCCCAGAACAGGTACGGCATTGGACCCTCCATTGTCTCTGATCCAGTGGTGGCTGCCTATCCATTTGATGTGCCAGGGCAGCCAGGTATTCCTGTTGTTACGTCTTTCAATAAAGACGCTATGACTCTGAGTTGGAATGAGCCATCCTCCGATGGAGGCAGCGCCATCCTGGGCTACCATGTGGAGAGGAAGGAGAAGAACAGCATTCTGTGGCAGAAGATCAGCAAGGCTCTGGTTGTTGGAAATATCTTCAAATCAACAGGCCTTGTTGATGGAATCGCATATGAGCATCGTGTCATTGCTGAAAACATGGCCGGCCTGAGCAAAGCCAGCAAACCCTCTGAGACTATGTATGCTCTGGACCCAGTGGACCCACCAGGCAGGCCAGTGGCACTGAACATCACTAGACATGAGGTGACTGTTTCATGGACCAAACCAGAGGGAGATGGTGGTTTTTCCATCACTGGATACACAGTGGAGAGGAGAGAACTACCCAATGGACGCTGGCTCAAAGCCAACTTCAACAACATCCTGGAGACCATCTACACAGTCAGTGGTCTGACTGAGGATGCCACTTATGAGTTCCGTGTGTTTGCTAGAAACTCAGCTGGTGCTGTTAGTGCACCATCACTGCCATCAGAGGAGATCACATGCAGAGATGACATTGAAGAGCCCAAGCTTGACGTTGATGCTTCCTACAGCAGCAATGTTGTTGTCATGGCAGGAGAGGTGTTCAAACTGGAGGCTAATGTGACTGGTAGACCAATCCCATCTCTGGTATGGACCAAGGAAGGAAAGGAACTTGCAGACACAGCCAAGTTAGAGATCAAGTCATCTGACTTCCACACAACGCTAGTGAATAAAGACTCCCTGAGGAGGGATGGCGGTACTTTCATTCTGACAGCCAGCAACCCAGGTGGCTTTGCCAAGTTTACATTCAATGTCAAAGTGCTCGACAGACCTGGACCACCAGACTCTCTCACTGTCTCTGACATCACTGCTGAGAAGTGTGTCCTCAACTGGCTGCATCCCTCACATGATGGCGGTGCCAAGATCGAGTACTTCATCATCCAGAGGCGTGAGACCAGCAGGCTGGCATGGACCAACGTGGCCACAGACCTTCAGGCCAACAGGTTCAAGGTCACCAAGCTTCTGAAGGGCAATGAGTACATCTTGAGAGTCATGGCCGTCAACAAGTATGGTGTGGGCGAGCCTGTGGAATCTGAGCCTGTCATTTGTGCCAACCCCTACGTCCCCACAGACCCACCACAGCAGCCTGAGGTCACTACCATCACCAAGGACACCATGGTTGTCTGTTGGGACCGCCCTGAACATGATGGAGGCAGCAGTATCAACACCTACATCATTGAGAGGAGAGATAAGACTGGAATGCGCTGGGTGAAGTGCAACAAAAGGACTGTGTCTGACCTCCGATTCAAGGTCTCCGGCCTCACACCAGGACATGAGTATGAATTCAGAATCCTTGCTGAGAACAATGCTGGTCTAAGCCAGCCTAGCCCTTCCAGTCCATTCTACAAAGCCATGGACACCATCTTCCAGCCTGGACCTCCAGGGAACCCCAGAGTGCTGGACACAACCAAGTCCTCTATCACTGTGGCCTGGAACAAGCCTGTCTATGATGGTGGCTCTGAAATCACTGGCTATATTGTGGAGACCTGCCTGCCTGAGGAGGATGAGTGGACCATCCATACTCCCAAGAAGGGATGGACAGCCACCTCCTTCACCATCACCAACCTGAAGGAAAATCAAGAGTACAAAATCAACATCTGTGCCACTAATTGTGAGGGTGTGGGAGAGCCTGCTGCTGTACCTGGAACCCCCAAGGCTGAGGACAGACTGCTTCCTCCAGAGATTGACCTTGGGGCAGAGCTGCGTAAGGTGGTCTGCGTCAGAGCCTGCAGCACCCTCAGACTTTTTGTCCCCATCAAGGGCAGGCCAGTACCTGAAGTGAAATGGTCAAGAGAGCATGGAGAGTCCCTGGACAAAGCTAACATTGAAGTCACCTCATCTTTTACCACTCTACAAGTAGACAATGTGGACAGGTTTGATGGAGGTAAATACATGGTGACTGTGGAGAATGCCTCGGGAAGTAAGACAGCCTTTGTTATTGTCAGAGTGCTGGATACTCCTGGAGCACCCCAGAATCTGGTAATCAAGGAGGTCACCAGAGATTCAGTCTCCCTCATGTGGGATGCACCACTCATTGATGGTGGCTCCAGAGTCCGCAACTACATTGTGGAGAAGCGTGAGTCAACCAGAAAGGCCTATTCAACAGTCTGCGCTAGCTGCCACAAGTCCAGCTGGAAAATTGGAGATCTGGAAGAAGGACAGCTGTACTTCTTCAGAATCCTAGCAGAGAATGAGTATGGCATTGGCCTCCCAGTGGAGACTGTCGAACCAATCAAGGTGTCAGAGAAGCCTCTGCCACCAGGCAAAGTTTCCCTCCGTGACGTCACAAGCACCAGTGTCACTCTGTCCTGGGAGAAACCTGACCATGATGGTGGCAGCAGAATCACAGGCTACATTGTTGAGATGCAGGGGAAAGGCAGCGAGAAATGGACCCAGGTCATGGTGGTTAAGACCAATGAGGCTGTTGTGTCTGGCCTGACACAGGGAGAGGAGTACATGTTCCGTATCTCAGCCACCAATGAGAAGGGAGCCAGCGACCCACGTCCTCTCAGCATGCCTGTGATGGCCAAAGACCTGGTCATCTCCCCAACCTTCAAGATGCTTTTCACCACATTCAGTGTGCTAGCAGGAGACGATCTGAAGATAGACGTACCATATGCTGCCTGTCCCAAAGCTACAGTCACTTGGCTCAAAGATGGCATCATCCTCAAGGAGACAACTAGAGTCAATTCTGAAGCTTCTGACAAAAACCTTCTCCTGGTCATCAAAGAAGCCTGCAGAGATGATGTGGGCACATACACCATCAAGCTGACCAACACAGCTGGAGAGGCAACTACAGACATTAGTGTTGTTGTTCTAGATAAGCCCGGTCCTCCAACAGGCCCCATTAAGCTGGATGACGTCACTGCTGACAGTGTGGTCCTATCCTGGAACCCACCAGAGTATGATGGTGGTTGCTCTATCAACAACTACATTGTTGAGAAGAGAGACACATCTACCACTAACTGGCAGATTGTGTCGGCTACAGTGGCCAGAACCACCATTAAAGCGGCCCGTCTGAAGACCGGAATTGAGTACCAGTTTAGAATTGCTGCTGAGAACAGATATGGCAAGTCCTCAGTCTTGCTCTCCAATACCATTGTTGCTCAGTATCCATTTGAGGTGCCCAGCCAGCCACGTTCTGTTGTGGTCCAGTCGGCCACCAAAGAAAACATGGTTCTTGTATGGGACAAACCTAGCAATGACGGGGGAAGCAAGATCCTGGGCTACCACCTGGAGCTCAAAGAGAGAAACAGTATCCTGTGGGTGAAACAGAACAAACAGCTCATCCCAGAGAGCAGGTTCAAGGTTGTTGGCCTTGAGGAGGGCATTGAATATGAGTTCAGAGTTTATGCTGAGAACATTGTTGGCCTCAGCAAGGCCAGCAAAGTGACTGAGGTGCAAGTGGCTCGAGATCCATGCGACAGCCCAGGAAAGCCAGAGGCTGTTATTGTCACCAGAAACCATGTGACCCTCAGATGGACCAAGCCTGAGTACGATGGTGGCAGTAAGGTCACAGGTTATGTGGTTGAGAAGAAGGAGGGAGCTGATGGCCGCTGGATGAAGGCCAGTTTTGCCAATATCATCGAGACTCAGTTTGTTGTCACAGGTCTGACTGAGGATCAGATCTATGAGTTCCGTGTCATTGCCAGGAATGCAGCTGGTGTCTCCAGCAAGCCCTCTGAGAGCACTGGAGCCATCACTGCCAAGGATGAAGTGGATCCACCAAAGATTGACTTGGATGCCAAATACTCCCAGGCTGTTGTAGTGAATGCGGGAGAGACATTCAAGCTGGATGCTGGTATCTCTGGTAAGCCTGTGCCCACAGTACACTGGCTGAAGGGCAACCAGGAGATTGCTGAAGCAGCTCGCCTAGAGATCAAGAATGCAGACTTTACAGCCTGTCTGGTTGTCAAGGAAGCCATCCGTGTTGATGGAGGCCAGTACACCTTGCTTGTGAAGAATGTTGGAGGAGAGAAATCTGTTAACATTAATGTCAAGGTCCTGGACAGACCAGGCCCACCTGACGGCCCTATCTCCATCTATGGAGTCACCAGTGAGAAATGCTCCATTGCCTGGAAATCACCACTGCAGGATGGAGGCAGTGATGTTTCCCATTATATTGTTGAAAGGAGGGAGACGAGCAGACTGGTTTGGACTGTAGTTGACCCCAAAGTTCAGACCCTGAACCTGAAGATCACCAAGCTCCTCCCTGGTAATGAGTACATCTTCAGAGTGATTCCAGTCAACAAATACGGAGTTGGTGAGCCTCTAGAATCTGAGCCAATGATTGCCACAAATCCATTTGTCACTCCTGACTCGCCAACAGAGGTGGAAGTCTCCACCATCACCAAAGACTCCATGGTGGTGACTTGGGATAGACCAACTAATGATGGTGGCAACCCCATCCAAGGATATATTGTTGAAAAACGTGACAAGGAGGGTGTGAGATGGACCAGGTGCAACAAGCGCACAGTAAGCGAGCTGCGCTTCAGAGTGACAGGCCTCATAGACAACCGCAGCTATGAGTTCAGAGTTGCTGCTGAGAATAGTGCAGGCATTGGCAAACCTAGCCCTCCAACAGTGTACTACAAAGCACTGGATCCTGTTTTCAAACCAGGCCCACCAAACAACCCCAAGGTGGTAGACACATCTAGATCCACTGTTTCCCTGATGTGGGGCAAGCCCATCTATGATGGTGGCTGTGAGATTCAGGCCTACATTGTTGAAGCTTGCAACGGAGTGGCTGACGAGTGGTTCATGTGCACTCCTGCAACTGGAATCACAGAGACTAAGTTTAGAGTAACAAAGTTGCTGGAAAAGCACGAGTACCAATTCAGAGTGTGTGCCATTAACAAGGTGGGTGTTGGTGAGCATGCTGATGTTCCAGGAAAAATACTTCTGGAGGAAAAGCTTGAGGCTCCTGACCTTGACCTGGACACTGATATGAGAAAGATGATAAACATCAGAGCAGCAAGCACTCTCAGGCTGTTTGTTCCTGTCAGGGGACGCCCAGCTCCTGAGGTAAAATGGGGTAAGGCTGAGGGCGAGATTAAGGAGACAGCCCAGATTGACAATACAGGCAACTACGCTTCACTTGTCATTGAGAATGTTGACAGATTTGACAGCGGCAAGTACACTCTGACAGCAGAGAATGCCAGCGGAGTGAAATCAGTTTTCATCAGTGTCAGAGTCTTGGACTCACCCAGCCCACCGGCTAACTTCATGGTGAAGGAGATCACCAAGAACTCTGTCACTCTCACCTGGGAGCCTCCAATTCTGGATGGTGGCTCAAAGATCAAGCACTACATTGTTGAGAGGCGCGAGAGCACCAGGAAGGTCTACTCCCCTGTCACCACCTGCAACAGGATGTCATGGAAGATTGAACCTCTTCCAGAAGGTGGAATTTTCTTCTTCAGAGTCCTGGCTGAGAATGAATATGGTGTGGGTCTTCCTGCTAAAACCATAGAGCCAGTTAAGATCTCTGAGAAGCCTCAGCCACCTGGTAAAGTCAGTGTGGTTGACGTCACACGTAAGAGTGTTACCCTCACCTGGGAGAAGCCTGAACATGATGGCGGCAGTAGGATCAACTACTATGAAGTGGAATTGGCACCCAAAGACAGTGAGGCATGGTCTGTGTGTACTAGCGTGAAGGCCCTGGAGACTGTGGTGACCAACCTACACAAAGGAGAGGCGTACCAGTTCAGAGTAGTTGCAGTCAATGACAAGGGCAGGAGCGACCCCAGACAATTGGCTCACCCAGTTGTAGCTAAGGACCTTGTGATCGAGCCTGCTGCGAGGCCTAAGATGAGTTCCTACAGTGTCCAGGTGGGCTATGACCTGAAGGTAGAGGTCCCAATTGCCGGCCATCCCAAGCCAACCATCACTTGGACCAAAGATGGAGCTGCCCTCAAGCAGACCACCAGAGTTAATGTCACTGACACTGCACACCACACCACTCTCACCATCAAGGATGCTACCAGAGAGGATGGAGGCATGTATAGCATTAACATAGCCAATGCCCTTGGATCCAAGGATGCCACTATTGAGGTGATTACCCTGGACAAACCAGGACCACCCACAGGCCCTGTCAGATTAGAGGACATTAGTGCTGAGAGTATCACTCTCAACTGGGAGCCTCCCACATATACAGGTGGTTGCCAGATCTCCAACTATGTGGTGGAGAAGAGAGACACAACCACAACTAACTGGGTTGTTGTGTCTGCCACTGTGGCCAGAACCACACTCAAAGTCAGCAATCTGAAGACAGGTGCTGAGTACCAGTTCAGAATCTATGCTGAGAACAGATATGGAAGGAGTTATGCCATCGATTCAGAGCCTGTCCTGGCCCAGTATCCATTCCAGGAGCCTGGCCCACCAGGAACACCATTTGTATCTTCATATACTAAGGACTATATGGTGGTTGAGTGGCACAAACCCCCATCAGATGGAGGCAGTGCCATCCTGGGCTACCACCTCGAGAGGAAAGAAAAGAACAGCATCCTCTGGACCAAGATCAATAAAACCCTGATCCAAGACTGCAGGTTCAAATCTACTCCCCTGGAGGAGGGCATTGAGTACGAGTACAGACTCTATGCTGAGAATATTGTTGGCATTGGCAAATGCAGCAAGGTCTCTGAGGTCTATGTGGCACGTGACCCATGTGATCCCCCTGGCTGCCCTAAGGCTATTATTGTGACCAGGCACTCAGTGAAGCTGAGGTGGACTCCACCAGAATACGATGGTGGAAGCGTGGTTACTGGATATGTAGTGGAGAAACGTGACCTCCCTGAGGGAAGGTGGATGAAGGCTAGCTTTGCAAACGTTATTGAACATGAATTCACAGTTAAGGGCCTGACCGAGGACTGTAAATATGACTTCAGAGTAATTGCCAGGAATGCAGCTGGAGCTGTTAGCAAGCCCTCTGAGAGCACAGGATCAATCACAGCCAAGGATGAAGTTGACCCACCTAAATGTGAAACTGATGCTATGTACAACCAGACCATTGTTATCAATGCTGGGGAGACATTCAGCCTGGAGGCCAGCGTGGAAGGAAAGCCTATCCCTACAGCTCAGTGGTTTAAAGGAGATGTTGAAGTGGAAAACTCAGCCAGAGCTGAGATCAAACATACAGATTTTAAGGCCCTGCTTGTAGTGAAGGATGCCATCAGAGTGGATGGTGGACAGTACACATTGGTTCTGACGAATGTGGCTGGAACTAAGACTGTTCCATTCAGTGTGAAGGTCCTGGACAGACCAGGTCCCTCTGAGGGACCTCTCACTGTCAGCAATGTCACTGAGGAGAAGTGCTCTCTGTCATGGCTGCCACCCAGGCACGATGGCGGAGCCAGCATATCTCACTTCATCATCCAGAAGAGAGAAACCAGCCGTCTGGCATGGACTGTGGTCTCCAGCGACTGCGGAGCTACCATGTTCAAGGTCACCAAGCTACTGAAGGGAAACGAGTATATTTTCAGAGTCATGGCTGTCAACAAGTATGGCGTGGGGGAACCTCTGGAGTCAGCACCAGTTATCATGAGGAATCCGTTTGTTCCCCCTGGCCCACCTCAGGAGCTCGAGATCACCAACATCACTAGGGACTCCATGACTGTCTGCTGGACCCGTCCTGAGACCACTGGAGGCAGTGAAATTGTTGGCTACATTGTGGAGAAGAGAGACAGAGCTGGAATTAGGTGGACCAAGTGTAATAAACGCAGAGTGACAGACCTGCGATTCAGAGTGACAGGACTGACCGAAGACCATGAGTATGAATTCAGGCTCTCTGCTGAGAATGCAGCTGGGGTGGGTCAGCCTAGCCCACCTACCCCCTACCTTAAGGCCTGTGACCCGACATTTGAGCCTGGTTGTCCCACTAATGCCCATGTGGTTGACACTACTAAGGACTCCATAAGTCTGGCCTGGCATCGGCCTATCTATGATGGTGGCTGTGAGATCCAAGGCTACACTGTGGAAATTATCAAAACTGACGAGGATGAGTGGACAATATGCAGCCCAGCCTCTGGTGTCAATGCTACCAAATTCACCATCACCAAGCTAATTGAGCACCAGGAATACAAGGTGCGTATCTGTGCCATCAACAAGCTGGGTGTTGGTGAACCCACAGAGATCCAGGGAGTCGTGAAGCCTGTGGATAAGATGGATCCTCCAGAGGTGATTTTGGATTCAGAGCTCAGGAAGGGAATAGTTGTCCGTGCAGGAGGCTCCATGAGGATCTGCATTCCTTTCAAGGGCCGCCCTACTCCTGAGATCAGCTGGGCTAAGGAGGATGGAGACCTACCTGTTAAAGTCCAGAAAGAGAATGGTGCAGATTACACACAGCTCTCTGTTGACATCTGTGACAGGAATGATGCTGGAAAATACATCCTCAACCTGGAGAATAGCGCTGGCATCAAGTCAGCCTTTGTCTCTGTCAAAGTTCTAGACACACCGGGAGCCCCTCTGAATTTGGCAGTGAAAGACGTTAAGAGGAACTCTGTCACCTTGACTTGGGAGCCTCCTTTTATTGATGGTGGTGCCAGAATCAAGAACTACCTAGTTGAAAAGCGTGAATCCACTAGGAAAACTTACTCTAATGTGGACAACAAATGCACCAAGACAAGCTACCGCATCACTGGACTCTCCGAGGGAGTCATCTACTACTTTAGAGTCTTGGCTGAGAACGAGTTTGGCGTGGGCCTGCCAGCAGAGACAGCAGATGCAGTTAAGACTTCTGAGCCTCCTCTGCCTGTGGGTAAGGTCACTCTGACTGAATTGACCAAGACCAGCGCCTCTCTCTCCTGGGAGAAGCCTGACCATGATGGAGGCAGCAGGATAATGGGCTACTACATTGAGATGCAACCTCAGGGCTCAGAGGAGTGGGTGGTGGCTGCTACAACTAAGACTTGCGAGGGCACTGTCACAGGCCTCAGCACAGGACATGAGTACCTTTTCAGAGTGTCAGCTTTCAATGAGAAGGGCAAGAGCGACCCCAGAGCACTGGCTGCACCAGTCACCGCTAAGGATGTAACTATTGAGCCCAGATTCAAGATGACATTCAACACCTTCAGCGTGCAGAATGGTGAGGATCTAAAGATTGAGATCCCAGTGATTGGACGGCCTGCACCTAAGGTTGAATGGAAGAAGGATGGACAGGCTATTAAGGAGACAACCAGGCTAAATGTATCCAGTACCGCATCATCTACTACTCTGCGTATCAAGGATGCAAACAAGGAAGACTCTGGTAAATACTCTCTGACAGCCACCAGCAGTGCTGGAACAGCCACAGAGGAGATTACTGTTGTTATCCTTGATAAGCCTGGCCTGCCCACTGGCCCTGTGAAGATTGAGGAGGTCAGCTCTAACTATGTCACTATCTCCTGGGAGCCACCAGAGTACACCGGAGGCTGCCAAATCAATAACTATATTGTGGAGAAGAGAGACACCACCACTACAGCATGGCAGATTGTGTCTGCTACAATTGCCAGAACAACCATCAAAGTCACCAAGCTGAAGACTGGAATTGAATATCAGTTCAGAGTCTCTGCTGAGAACAGATATGGAAAGAGTCCCTCTATTGTCTCTCTTCCTGTAATTGCTCAGTATCCATTCAGTGAGCCTGCTGCCCCAGGCACACCATTTATTTCTGCTGTGACTAAGGACAACATGGTGGTTGAATGGAAACCTCCCACCAACAATGGAGGCAGCCCCATCCTGGGCTATCACCTGGAGAGGAAGGAAAAGAACAGCCTCTTGTGGACTAAACTCAACAAGCTCCTCATCCCTGACACCCGCTTCAGGACCACAGAGCTGGAGGAAGGTATTGAGTATGAATTCAGAGTCTATGCTGAGAACATTGCTGGACTCAGCCCTGCTAGCAAGGTCTCTGAGAGCACAGTAGCCAGGGATCCCTGTGACCCACCGGGCACTCCTGAGGCTATTGTCATCACCAGGAACCATGTAACACTCCAGTGGACCAGGCCCCAATACGATGGAGGGAGCGCCATCACTGGATACATAGTGGAGAGGAGGAAGCACCCAGACACCCGCTGGATGAAGGCCAGCTTCACCAACATCATTGAGACCCAGTTCACATACACTGGCATGACTGAAGACTGTGTCTATGAGTTCAGAGTCATTGCCAGGAATGCAGCTGGCATCTCCAGCACTCCTTCTCAGAGCACAGGAGAAATTACTGCCACGGATGAGATTGATGCTCCTACAGCCACCATGGATCCTAAATTCAAGGATCTGACTGTTGTTCATGCTGGTGAGACATTTGCCATTGATGCGGACTACTTCGGCAAGCCTCTGCCGGATGTTACATGGCTGAAGGATGGAAAGGAGATTGACATGGCCACACCAAGAATGGAGGTCAAGACCACACTCACACGCACCATCCTGACAGTCAAGGACTGCATCAGAGTTGATGGTGGCCACTTTGTCCTCAAACTCAGCAATGTGGGAGGAATCAAGATGATCCCAATCAATGTTAAAGTTCTGGATAGACCTGGTCCTCCAGACGGTCCACTAGAAGTCAAGGGGGTCACAGCTGAGAAGTGCTATCTGCACTGGAGCCACCCCTTACACGATGGTGGGGCCAGCATCTCTCACTACATCATTGAGAAGAGAGAGACCAGCCGCTTGTCATGGACCATGGTTGAGCCCAAGATCCAGGCTGTCAGCTACAAAATCACAAAACTGCTGCCTGGCAATGAATACATCTTCAGAGTCACTGCCATAAACAAATATGGTGTTGGTGAACCTCTGGAGTCTGAGCCTGTTATTGCTCGTAACCCCTTCACCACTCCCAGTGCCCCATCCACCCCTGAGGCCAGCGCTATTACCAGGGACTCCATGGTGCTTACCTGGGAGAGGCCAGAGAATAATGGAGGAGCAGAGATTGATGGATACATTCTGGAAAAACGTGACAAGGATGGCATCAGATGGACAAAGTGCAACAAGAAGAGGCTAAATGACCTGCGATTCAGATGCACTGGCCTAACTGAGGGCCACTCCTATGAGTTCAGGGTCTCCGCTGAAAATGCTGCTGGTGTGGGCAAGCCCAGCACACCAACTGAGTACATCAAAGCCTGTGATGCTACTTACCCACCAGGACCTCCAAATAACCCCAAGGTGACAGACAACTCCAGCACCACTGTCTCCCTGGCCTGGTCAAGACCTATCTATGATGGTGGAGCACCTATTAATGGATATGTTGTGGAAATGAAGGAGGCATCAGAGGAAGAGTGGACTGTATGCACATTACCCACTGGTGTCCAGACCACTCACTACACTGTCAAGAAACTGAAGGAGAATGCAGAGTACAACTTCCGCATCTGTGCTGTTAACATTGAGGGAGTGGGAGAGCCTGTGGACTTGCCTGGGTCTGTGATCGCAGCTGAGAAAGTGGAGGCTCCTGAGATTGAACTGGATGCTGACCTGAGGAAGATGGTCAATGTACGCGCTAGTGCCACCCTGCGTCTGTTTGTCACCATCAGAGGAAAGCCTGAACCTGAGGTGAAATGGTCCAAGGCTGATGGTACTCTGACTGAGCGTGCCCAGATTGAAGTTACCAGCTCCTACACAATGCTAGTGATTGACAATGTTGACAGATTTGACACTGGCAAATATGTGCTGACCCTTGAAAACCTCAGTGGCTCCAAATCAGCCTTCATCAATGTCAGAGTTTTAGACTCCCCAAGTGCTCCTACCAACCTGGAAGTGAAGGATGTAAAAAGAGATTCTGTTTCTATCTCCTGGGAGCCTCCTCTTATCGATGGTGGGGCCAAGATCTCACACTACATTGTGGAGAAGAGAGAGCAGAAGAGAATGGCATTCACCAGTGTTTGCACCAGCTGTGTGAGGAACTCGTACATTATTTCTGACCTGCAGGTGGGAGGCCTGTACTTTTTCCGTGTGCTGGCTGTGAACGAGCTGGGAGTGGGTCTGCCTACCTCCACAGAGGCTGTCAAGGTGTCTGAGATTCCACTGCCTCCTGGTAAGATCACCTTGGTTGACGTGACTCGTCACAGTGTCAGCCTCTCCTGGGAGAAGCCTGACCACGATGGAGGCAGCAAGATCACAAACTACATTGTGGAGATGCAGCCTAAGGGAGATGACAAATGGACCATATGCAGTGAAATCAAAGCACTGGAAGCTACTATTGAGGGCCTCTCAACTGGAGAGGAATACTCCTTCAGGGTGATTGCTGTAAATGATAAGGGCAAGAGTGATGCCAAGCCACTGGCTAACCCTGTGGTGGTGAAGGACATAACTATTGAGCCTATCTTCAACCTGCTGTTCAACACATATAGTGTGAAAGCAGGAGATGACCTGAAAATTGACGTTCCCTTCAGAGGCAGACCTCAGCCTGAGGTGTCCTGGAAGAAGGATGGCCATGTGCTGAAGCAGACCACCAGGGTCAATGTTCTCACCTCCAAGACCTCATCCAAGATTGTCATCAAGGATGCAACCAAGGAGGATGTAGGAAAGTATGAGATTACCCTGACTAACTCAGTTGGCACCAAAACAGCTGACATCTCTGTTATCATCCTGGACAAACCTGGTGCACCCAGCAACATCAAGGTGGATGAGGTGAGCGCTGACTTCATCTCTCTGTCTTGGGATCCTCCAACCTATGACGGTGGATGCCAGATTAACAACTATGTGGTGGAGAAGAGAGACACCACCACAACCACATGGCAGATTGTCTCAGCCACAGTTGCCAGGACTTCTATCAAGGTGTCTCGTCTTAACCAGGGCATAGAGTACCAGTTCCGTATTGCAGCTGAAAACCGTTATGGCAAGAGCCCTGCCATTGACTCTGCTCCCATTGTTGCTCAGTATCCGTTTGAGCCTCCTGGCCCTGCCACTAACCTCCATGTTGCCCACGCCACCAAGTATGGCATGCTGGTGGTATGGGGCAGACCTGCCAATGATGGTGGTAGCCCTGTTATTGGATATCATGTTGAATGTAAAGACCAGAGCAGCATCCTGTGGACCAAGGTCAACAGAGGCCTGTTGTCTGAGAACCAGTTTAAAATGACAGGCATTGAGGAAGGCCTGCTGTATCAGTTCAGAATCTATGCAGAGAATATCGCTGGTATTGGTCCATGCACTAAGGCCAGCGAGCCTGTGGCAGCCAGGGACCCATGCGATCCGCCACGCAACCTACAAGTCACCAATATTACCAGGACTTCAGTTTCCCTCTTCTGGGAGAGGCCAGAGTACGATGGTGGAGCCAAGGTCACTGGCTACGTCGTTGAGCGTAGAGAACTGCCTGATGGCCGCTGGCTGAAGTGTAACTTCGCCAACCTGCAGGACACCTACTTTGACGTAACAGGCCTCACAGAGGATGTGCAATATGACTTCCACGTCATTGCCAAGAATGCTGCCGATCTGCTCAGTGCTCCTTCAGAGAGCACTGGAGCTGTCACGGTAAAGGATGATGTAGACCCACCGACTATTATCCTGGACGATAAGTACAGACAGCTGGTTGTCATTAAGGCAGGAGAGATAATTAGAATTGATGCTGACATAACTGGCCGTCCCCTCCCTGTTGTCTCATGGTCTAAGGATGGAAAGGAGATTGAGGCCAAAGCCAGGTATGAGATCACCTCCACTAACTTCAAAACCACCCTGATTGTCAGCGATGCCATCAGGAGAGACTCCGGACAGTATATCCTGACCCTGCAGAATGTGGCCGGAACCAGGTCTGTGGCTATCAACTGTAAGGTTCTGGACAGGCCCGGACCTGCCTCTGGACCTTTGGTGGTGTCTGGCCTCACGGCAGAGAAATGCACCATAACCTGGGGACCTCCTCAGGAGAACGGTGGTGCTGAGATCATGCACTACATTGTGGAAAAACGTGAGACCAGCCGCCTAGCCTGGACTCTAGTCTACGGCGACATGAAGGCTACCACCTGCAAAGTGACCAAGCTGCTCAAAGGAAACGAGTACATCTTCAGAGTCAGGGGAATCAACAAGTATGGTGACGGTGAGGCCCTGGAGAGTGAGCCTGCTAAGGCCATGGATCCATTCACTGTCCCTGCTGCTCCCACTAATGTCCAGGTCACCTCAGTCACTAGCGAGGCTATGACCATCTGCTGGGAGAGACCAGTTTCTGATGGCGGCAACAGCATCTCTGGTTATGTCATTGAGAAGAGAGAGAAGACCGGCCTGCGCTGGTGCCGCGTCAACAAGAAACCTGTTTATGACCTGAGAGTCAAGGCCTCACACCTTCGTGAGGGGTGTGAGTATGAGTACAGAGTGTTTGCTGAGAACGTTGCTGGCCTCAGTGCTTCCAGTATCCCCTGCCCTCTCACCAAGGCTGAGGATCCACAGTTCCTACCTTCTTCTCCCGCTAAGCCTAAGATCATTGACTCTACCAAGACCACTGTAACCCTGTCCTGGAACAAGCCACTGTTTGACGGTGGAGCACCTGTGACTGGCTACAGAGTGGAGTACAGGATGACATTAGATGATGAATGGAGCATTGGTGTCCAAAACACCAAGAACACAGAGTTCACAGTGGTGGGATTGACCCCTGGGGCTGAGTATGTGTTTGTTGTCAAGTCTATTAACAAGATAGGAGTCAGTGAGCCCAGCCCTGAATCAGACAAACAGGTGGCCAAAGAGAGAGAGGAAGAGCCAGTCTTTGACATCAGCAATGAGATGAGGAAGACTCTTATTGTAAAGGATGGTAGCTCCTTCACCATGACCGTGCCCTTCAGAGGCAAACCCATCCCCAGTGTGATGTGGACCAAGGCTGATGTGGACCTGAGAGTCCGTGCTGTCATCGACACCACAGACACGTTCACTGCCATCACCTTAGAGAAAGCCACCCGCAACGACTCTGGAAAATACACCGTCACCCTGTCCAGTGTGGCTGGAACCTCATCCTTAACCCTCAATGTCAGAGTCTTGGACTCCCCTGGACCACCTACCCATGTGGAAATAAAGGAGGTGACCAAGACCTCTGTTACCATGACCTGGGACACTCCTGAGAATGAGGGAGGCGGACCAGTGAAGAACTACCTGGTGGATATCCGTGAGGCCAGTAAGAAGGGCTGGACCAGACTGACTGACACCTGCCACAGACTGACATACAAGATGACAGACCTGCAGGAGGGAGAAGTATACTACTTCAGAGTGACAGGAGAAAACGAGTATGGTGTTGGTGTTTCCGCTGAAACCAAGGAGGGAACCAAGATCACAGGTACTCAATAAATATTTGAATGAGTTAGTTCTTTTAAAAGATAATTCAGTAACACCATGTATCTCGTAAGAGTTCCTTTCAATAAACTAATTACTACTATTTTATTATTATTAAATCAGTATGTCACAGTCAAACTTGCCACATACTAATTTACCAGCTTGTTCAACAATAATACATTTCAATGCAGTACAGTGATAACAATATAATAGCTACAGGCCACACATGAATTAGCTTCATGCAAATAATTATATCTGATTGTGCCAATAAAACACACTCCCTGTTCTCTGCCTCCAGAAAAACCAAGCCCACCACCCAAGCTGGGTGTAACTGATGTGACCAAGGAGAGTGTGTCTTTGGCCTGGGCCAAACCAGAGCAGGATGGAGGCAGCAGAATCACCAGCTACCTGGTGGAAGCTCTGGAGAAGGGCCAGGAAAAATGGGTCAAGTGTGGCGTGACCAAGTTCATCCACTTCACAGTGTCCGGCCTGAGGGAGAATGCAGAGTATTTCTTCAGAGTCAGAGCTGAGAACCACGCTGGATTCAGCGACATCAAGGAAATGGTCACCCCTGTGATGGTCAAAGACCAGCTAGGTGAGTTACAGACAGAGGTTGAATTGGTCAGATTCAACAATGGGACTGAGAATAACTGCAAACAGACTCACCATAATTGCCAGGAACCTACAAATACAAAAGTGCAACAATACAATGTTGAATTCAAATCTAAATTTCCCCAGTTATGATCCTTGTACCTTCTCTCTCCAGAATCTCCTGAGATCAACATGAAGAATTTCCCCCACAACACAGTATATGTCAGAGCTGGCTCCAACCTTAAGTGTGAGATCCCACTGACGGGCCGGCCCCTGCCTAAGGTCACCCTGTCCAAGGACAATGCGCTGCTCAAGTCAACCATGAGGTTCAACTCTGAGGTCACCCCTGACAGCATCAAGATCACCCTGCGGGAGAGCATTGCCAAAGATTCAGGACGCTATGACATCACCGCCTCCAACTCCAGCGGAACCACCAAGTCGTTTGTGAACATTGTGGTTCTGGACCGTCCCAGCGCTCCCCTGGGACCCGTGGAGCTGTCTGACGTCACGGAGGACAGCGTGAGCCTGAAGTGGCTCCCGCCAGCATATGACGGTGGCAGCCCCATTACCAACTACATTATCCTAAAGAAAGAGACAACCACAGCCAACTGGGTGGAGGTGTCCTCTGCCGTGGCCCGCTGCACCATGAAGATCTTGAAGCTGACCACTGGCCTGGAGTACCAGTTCAGAATCAGGGCTGAGAACAGATATGGAATCAGCGAACACCTCGACTCACCACCCGTCACTGTTAGCCTGCCTTACAGTAAGTGGATTTCCTTTTATTTCTCTGTTTCAAGAATATCTCCTCAGTTCTCTTATTTTTTATACTCTTCTCTCTTTTCATAATTTCCTCTTCTTT
The DNA here is from genome assembly GCA_900660455.1 of Gephyroberyx darwinii. Classification (NCBI taxonomy): domain Eukaryota; kingdom Metazoa; phylum Chordata; class Actinopteri; order Trachichthyiformes; family Trachichthyidae; genus Gephyroberyx; species Gephyroberyx darwinii. Next base: position 30,636 of record CABFOQ010000872.1, on the reverse strand, counting down.
CCTCACCTGCCTTTTCCTCTCCTCTCATTCTATGACTAATATGCAATTTTAAGGCTCTGTTCCCTTTCCTTTCCTTGTCCTCTCTTCTCTTTCCCTAATTAATGTGTAAGCACACCTGACCGCTAGCTCTCTCTCTCCAGCTGTTCCTGATGCTCCATCAGCTCTGGAGATCACTGCTGTGACCAGAGAGAGCATCACAGTGGCCTGGAAGGAGCCCAAGTCAGACGGTGGCAGCCACGTGTTTGGCTACCACCTTCAGATGAAGGACAGGAACAGCATCCTGTGGCAGAAGGTCAATAATATGGTGATCCGCGCCACACACTACAAGGTCACCAACATCAACGCCGGACTCATATACGAGTTCAAGGTGGCAGCTGAAAACGCTGCTGGACTTAGCGAGATCAGCAAGATCTCTGATGCTGTCCTGGCTATTGATGCATGTGGTGAGTGAGATGTCCAAGTTCAGTTAAAAAAACATTAAGTTTAAATGTTATTAATATAGCAAATTTTAAAAGGAATCACTGATATATGTCATAGTACTTGAATTTAGTTTGTACTGGATCCAAAAAGTGAATTTAAAAGATATATCAAAATAAATGTACTGCATAACTGCAAGCTTCACCAACGGTGGTCAAAACATTTAAACCCATATCTCTTCCTGCAGAACCTCCCATCAATGTGCGCATCAATGATATAACCAAGAACTCCATCAGCTTGGCCTGGCAAAAGCCCAACTATGATGGTGGATCCAAGATTACGGGATACATGATCGAGAAGAGAGACAGCACAAGTAGCAGGTGGACCAAGGCTAACCTCACTAATATCACAGACACGCGCTTCACTGTGACCAGCCTGACCCAGGACGAGACCTACGAGTTCAGAGTCATGGCCAAGAACGCTGTGGGCTCGGTCAGCAACCCATCCATGATTGCTGGACCCACCACATGTGTGGACACCTACGGTGGGTGTAGTTACAGAAAAACAGAGATCTCATCTGTTTTTTTACTTTGATCTATGCTATTCTCCTGCTCTGTTCTATCATTGATGTTAGTCTATCTACTTGATCTATTCTATTATATTTCCACATTATATTCTATTACATTGCATTCTATACATGTATTCTTCACTATTTGAACATACAGTGCTAACCTGTCTGTTGTGTTGGTTTCTCCTCCAGGTGCTCCAGAGATTGAACTGCCTCAGGAGTACCTCAACGAGGTGAAGTACAAGGCAGACTCAGCTGTAGAGCTCAAGTTCAACATCACTGCCAAGCCTGCTCCCACCATCGAGTGGTTCAAGGACGGCAGAGAGCTGAAGCCCAGTGCCCACCTCTCCTTCAAACACACATTTGAGTCCACCAGTTTGTTCCTTAATGACACCACCCGTCTCAATTCTGGAACCTATGAGGTCAAGGTTAAGAACTCCCTGGGATCAGCTTTTGCTACTGTCAGGCTGCTTATTCAAGGTATTAAAATTTTATTTGAAAATATATTTGTGCGAGTGATTTTAAAGCCTGTTACCCAAATAATTAGAAATAAACTGTAGTAAATAACTGAAATAGGCCTATGTGATTTGAATGATCTAATCTACTAATCACTAATGATCAAGTAGTTATTTCAAATTATCTATCTGACGCTTAGGTATCTGAATATGTTTTCTCCTCCAAATGAATATTATACTCAGTACTTGGTTCATTAATCATATCTATCAGTCAATAATCCATCAATTAATATAATATTGAATGTAAATCACAATCATAACCATCTATTGTAAAAAAGAAAGACCCTGACATTTGTGAATGTGTTGTCCCTCCCTCTACCAGACAAACCTGGCCCCCCAGCTGGAGAGATCCAGTTCAAGAAGGTGACAGCCGACAACATCACCATCATGTGGGCCCCGCCCGCTGACGAGGGTGGTGCCATGGTAACCCACTACATTGTGGAGAAGAGGGAGACCAGCAGGATTATGTGGTCCATCATTTCTGAGAAGCTGGTAGACTGCATCGTCAATGTGCCCAGGCTCATCCAGGGTAATGAGTACATTTTCAGAGTCCGTGGAGTCAACAAGTATGGCGTCGGAGACCCACTGGAGTCTGAGCCCATCATTGCCAAGAACGCTTTCGGTAAGTAGAGAGAATAAAACATACACACAAAACACCATATCCACTGTTAGATCTGGCATTGATTGAAGCCATTAGTGGAAGCCTCTCCGGGCCCCCTGCAAGATCAACAAACTGGTCAAGAAAGCTGGCTCAGTTATGGGAGAGACAGTCTGGAGGAGGTGGCAGAGGTGAGGATGAGGTCTAAAATCAAATCAGATCCATCTTGGAGAACCCACCTCCCTATGATGAGATGAACGGGCTGAGAAGCTCCTTCAGCTCTGTCTCATCCAACCCAAGAGCACAAGCACTCTTTGGTGCCAACAGCCATTCGGCTGTACAACGCTACCTCCAACATCAACACCTGAGCCTGCTGCTTTCTTCTTGACCCTCACCCTCCACACACACACCTATACCCAGACCTGCTCAGAACTGCCCCCCCGCCGTAACTGTAAATTGCACTGGGTTATTATTTCTTGCACTACCTTTTATATTTGTTGTATATTTTTGTATATTTTTTATACAACCTTTATCCTCCAAACTTGTGATGTGTGCCTCTCTCTTGCTTTGTTCTATCTATCTATCTATCTATCTATCTATCTATCTATCTATCTATCTGTCTATCTAAACTAATTCAACCTATCAATTTTGATTTCCAACAGTTCCTCCCAGCGAGCCATCCAAGCCTAAGGTGACCATGATCACCAAGTCCACCATGACAGTGATCTGGGAAAGACCAGCACTGGATGGAGGCAGTGACATTGATGGCTACTACCTGGAGAAGAGAGAAAAGAAGAGTCTGCAGTGGTTCAAGGTTTGTACCTTGACCTCTCTTTAGAAAACCAGCGAATAGCATGTTGAAGCATTATAAAATCCCTTTTTCTAATGTGATCCTCTGCACAAAACAAACATATTAATTAGGTCTGTGTGTGTATGTCAGTGTTGGGTGGGGTCTGCAATAAATTCTGAATTTCAGCTGAAATAAAACTTGATCTGTGTGTTGTAACCAGGTGGTGAAGGGTACCATCAGAGACACCAGGCAGAAGGTCAGCAACCTGGTGGAGAATAATGAGTACCAGTACAGAGTCTGTGCTGTCAACAAGGCTGGAGCAGGAAACTACTCAGAGCCTTCTGAGCTCTACAACGCCTATGACCCCATCGGTATGCCTTTAATTTCTACTAATCACTGTCACAGCATTATTAGAAGGGCAGAGCAGTAATAATGTTTGTAGATAATGTATGTATGAAATAGAAATGCACTAAAAGGGTGCTGTAATGCAATTTTTACTCACTACTGTTCTGAAGCATTCCTGACTGTTTCAGATGTTATTTACGCTTCAATAAGAAAGATATATTTCATTACTTAACTTCTATATTTCCTTTTTGTGTAACTTTTTGGATATTTTTTGAGAGTATTCTGGTCATTTCTTTTCATTTCCAGACCTGCCTGGTGAGCCATCCAAACTGCGGGTGGTAGACTCGACAAAGACCTCCATCACCCTGGGCTGGGAGAAGCCTGTCTATGATGGAGGCAGTGAGATCACACACTACGTGGTGGAGCAGATGAACACTGAGGACAGAGAATGGGTTACCATCAGCTCCAAGGGAGAGGTCAGGACCTGCGAGTATGTGGTGTCCTACCTCAAACCTGGAATGTACTACTTCTTCAAAGTCTCTGCCGTCAACTCCAAGGGCAAGGGAGAAAACATCAAGATGTATCAGCCTGTGCAGGCCAAGGATATCTTAGGTTTGTGTTCAAATAGTCACCTTTATGGTTTTGACATTTGATAAATGATTATTAGCTTAGATTAGCTTTTTACACTTTGTTACTATTGTTCTATGTATTATCTATTAAATGGTTTATTAGGATGACTTAATCAATATTTTGTTGGCTAATTATTTTTTATTTTCCTTTTTTGTTCCATTTATGTTCTGTTCTACAGAGGAGGCTGACCTGGACCTGGATGTTTCCATGACAACCCAGTACACAGCCAAGGCTGGTCATGACGTAGAGGTGTTCATCCCACTGAAGGGACGCCCCACCCCGAATGTCACCTGGCGCCGTGGTGACCGCAACATGTCTGGCGACAACCGTTACACCATCAGCAGCACTGAGCGAGGCACCACCCTCCTCATCCCCAAGGTCACCCGCGATGACTGCGGCAAATACCTGCTGGAGATTGAGAATGGTGTGGGAGAGCCCAAGATCATCACTGTTTCCCTGAAGGTTCTGGACAGTCCATCCACCTGCCAGAAACTGATGATCAAGAACGTGACAAGAGGAAAGCTGACCCTGAGCTGGGAGGCTCCTCTTATAGATGGTGGTTCCCCGGTTACCAACTACATTGTAGAGAAGAAGGCCTCCACCATGAAGGCCTACCAGGTGATAACTGCCGAGTGCGCCAACACCTCCTACAAAGTGTCAGGCCTGGAGGAGGATGTGGCTTACTTCTTCCGTGTGTCTGCTGAGAACGAGCATGGTGTGGGTGACACCTGTGAGACCACTGAGCCTGTTAGAGCCACAGAAACGCCCGGAGCCGTTAAAGACCTAGTGATGGTGGATTCCACAAATAGCTCTGTCACCCTACAGTGGACCAGGCCTGACCACGACGGTGGCAGCCACATCACTGATTACATCATTGAGAAGAGAACCAAGGAAGACCCTACCTGGACTCTGGGTGCAACATGTAAGCGCTGTAGCTGTGAAGTGACAGGACTGAAGGAGAACAGTGTCATGGACTTCAAGGTGTTCGCCAAGAATGAGAAGGGCAACAGCGACTTCTCCCAGATCGGACCTATCACAGTGAAGGACTTCATCATCCCACCTGAGGCCAACCTCATTGATTACCCCAACGGAGAGCTGGCCATTCGTATTGGTCAGAACATACACATTGAGCTGCCCTTCAAGGGTAAACCAAGGCCTGCAATCAGCTGGCTGAAGGACAATATGCCTCTGAAGGAGAGTGAGAAGATTCGCTTCAGGACCACTGACAACAAGACTTCGGTGACAGTGAGAGGAGCCAAGAAGGAGCACGCTGGCCAGTACACGTTGGTTCTGGACAACCGAGTGGTCAAGAACTACTTTGACATTAATGTGATCACCCTGGGACCCCCCTCTGCTCCTTTTGGTCCTGTTCGCTTTGATGAGATCAAAGCCCAGAGCATCATCATCTCCTGGGATGAACCAAAGGAGGACGGAGGTGGCGAGATCACCTGCTACAGCGTGGAGAAGCGCGAGACCTCCCAGGCTAACTGGAAAATGGTCTGTTCCAGTGTTGTCAGGACCACTTTCAAGATCCCCAACCTGGTTAAGGGAACTGAGTACCAGTTCAGAGTCCGCGCTGAGAACAAGTACGGCGTCAGCGAGTCCCTCAACTCCACAGACATCGTTGCCCAGCACCAGTACAAACCTCCAGGCCCTCCTGGCAAGCCTGTGGCCTACAACGTCACTAGTGATGGCATAACTGTCCAGTGGGAGGCCCCTAGCTTCGATGGAGGCTCCCCCATCCTGGGCTACCATGTTGAGAAGAAGGACAGGAATAGTCTTCTGTGGCAGAAGGTGAACTCCACGATCATCTCCAACAGAGACTACAGGATCATTGGTCTAATGGAGGGTCTGGAGTACTCCTTCAGAGTCTACGCCGAGAACAATGCTGGACTTAGCCCTGTTAGTGAACAGAGCAAGCACGCTCTCGCCATCTCCCCTGTTGGTGAGTCCTCAAACTAAACGTTAAATCTGTGTTTTGTTTACTACAACACCCTAAGGAATACATATATACCTAACATTAAACAAATGTAATATTACATTTATAGTGATGTTCTTATATAAAATAAATCTTTGTTACAAAATAAAACTGCATAGAAATATGTCTCAAATGTATGATTAATTTCAATATGATACTCTTTATTGTCATTAAACACAATGGAAAAATAATATATACTCTTCTCTCTTAGATCCACCTGGCACTCCTAACTGCATTGATGTGACCAGAGACTCAGTCACCCTGCAGTGGGATGTCCCCAAGAGGGATGGGGGCAGTAGGATTGTGGCCTACAGTGTTGAGAGGCGCCAGGGTAGAGGAAAATGGCTGCGCTGCAACTTCATTGACATCAGCGAGACCCAGTTCACTGTGACCGGTCTGTCTGCTGGAGACCGATTCGAGTTCAGGGTGATCGCCAGGAATGCTGTGGGCACCATCAGTCCACCATCCAACTCCTCTGGATACATCATGACCAGGGATGAGAGCGGTATGTATTTGCACGCCAAATTCTAGTATCTTACCTCTACCTCTTTTTTTTGTGTGTAGCACAAATATTATAATGGGATGCAAGTAATTCTCTTGTGTTTAGAATTAGATCCACAACAAAAGGAATTTTATGATTATGCTATACTGCTGATAGTGTTAATTATTAAAATGCTATATAAATAACAGTTAAAGATATCAGGATTCCCACATCACTATCACTATGCTGATTTCTCCTTGTGTGTCTCCAGTTTCTCCTGAGATTGAGTGGGCTCCAGACCAGGCCCTTACCCTGAGGGCTGGAGAGAATGTCAAGCTGAACTGCAGCATCATTGGACGGCCCGTTCCCCAGGTCATCTGGTATAAGGATGGCAAAGAGATCGACAAAAGGATCATGATTGACATTGAGATTACAACCAACATTGGCATCAGCAGCCTGTTCATCCGTGACGCTGACAGGAATCACCGCGGCATCTACACTGTGGAGGCCAAGAACAGTTCTGGTACCAAGAAAGCTGATGTGAACGTCAGGGTACAAGGTTAGTAAACACCAATAATACTACATATATATATAACACTGCTGGTTGGATGCTGTTGTTGCTTTAAACACCTTATGTTTAAAACTCTGTTGATTTACACTTTACACAAGCACCTCTATATCTGCTTGTATTTACACTCCTTGTCACAAAATAATCACAACTCCTGACAAAAATATTAATAATCAACAAACCAATTTGAGTAAATATGTGTAAATATAAATAGGTATAAGGCCAACTGATCACACAATGAAATATTTATTACAGTATATCAGATATCCTCTGTATTGTAGCTTCAACTAGCTCCTCCACCTTCCCTGCAGATACCCCTGGACCTGTTGAGGGCCCCATCCGCTTCACCGGTATCACAGCTGAGAAGTGCACTGTGTGGTGGAACCCTCCAGAGAATGACGGCTGTGCAGCCATCACAAACTATGTGGTGGAGAAAAGGGAAACATCCAGGATCTCCTGGGCCATGGTCACCTCCAAGTGCGAGGCCTGCTCCTTCAACGCCACTAACCTCATCAAGGGCAATGAGTACCAGTTCAGAATCTCTGCCGTCAACAAGTTTGGTGTGGGCAAACCACTGGACTCCGATCCTGTCATCGCACAGATGCAATACAGTAAGTATAGGCACTCACAGTAAGTTTCTGATAGACTTGCATACTGACCCAATTCAATATGCTGCATCCACAGAAATGTTTTGACAGGCTCAAATGAAATACAATTAAACAGCATAGATTGCTGTAGGCAATCCACAAAAACAGAATTTATGTGGTTAACAGCATTTAAATGTAGCTTGGCATTTAAATACAGTTTATTTTTCCAGAAGGTTAAATCTTAAGAAATATGAATTCATTCATTCAAGCTTTGTGTGTGTACTACTGTACTACTATGAACGGCTCAATAGCTCAACAAGTTTTGTAAAAATGACTATAATATTTTTAGTATAACTAACCTATCTCTCCTCAGCTGTGCCTGATGCACCTGGTACTCCCGATGCCACCCATGTGACAGGAGACAGCATCACCATGTGCTGGACCAGGCCCAGGACAGACGGTGGCAATGAGATCAAAAACTATATCCTGGAGAGAAGGGAGAAGAAGAGTCTGCGCTGGGTGAAGGTTTCCTCCAAGAGGCCAATCACAGAGCTGAGGCACAGGGTCACCAACCTCATGGAGGGCAACGAGTATGAGTTCCGCGTCATGGCTGAAAACGGAGCCGGTGTGGGACCTGCCAGCAGCACCTCCAGACTCTTCAAATGCAGAGAACCAACTAGTGCTCCTAGTGCACCCACTGTGGTCAAGGTAGGTTTTTGGTAGTACCACATAGAGTCATGCCAGAAGGTACAACCAATCAATCAATTCCTGTTAAGTAATGAAGTAAACTGAATGCAAAATTTTGCAACTGGCCATGTAATAATAAATGTTTTATAGTAAACTTTATTTACATAGCACTTAAAACCTTACGTGCTCCTTTAAATTTTCAAAATTTAAATCCTGGTGCAGCTGTATCTTAGTGCTGTGTTTGACACTGTCGGCCACATAATACTGCTAGACAGACTGGAAAATTGGGTTGGATTTTCTGGCACAGTCCTAAGTTAGTTCAGGTCATATCTACAAGACAGACTATTTTGTCTCTATTTGCAATTACGTATCCGAGCAAATACACGTGACCTGGAGTTCCTCAAGGTTCCATCCTCAGGCCCCTTTTTATTGAATATTTACATGCTGCCATTAGACCAAATTATGCAAAATTCAAAATTGATTACTATAAATATGTGGATGACACACACAATTTACATGTCTGGCCTGAATTACTATGGTCTCATAGATTCACTGCTACAGTGCATTGAACAACTCAATGAATAGATGTGCCACAATTTTCTTCAATTAAATACAGATAAAACTGACTGACAAAGAAGAAAAACTAAAAGTTAGTGATCACTTTGGCTTCCTGTCTCTTAAAACTACAAACCAAGCCAGAAATCTTGGTGTAATCATGGATTCAGATCTACATTTTCAAACATCAAAATCTGCCTATTACCATCTCAAAAATATAGCAAGAATTGTCCAAACAACACTTAGAAAAAATATATCCATGCCTTTATCTCCAAAAGGTTAGACTAAATAGTGGTCTTTTTCTGGTCTCCCCAAGAAAGCTCTTCGACAGCTACAGCTCATTCAGAACTGCTGCTAGAGTTCTGAAAAATAAATATTCTTTTTTAATTTTTATAAAAATAAAAATAAAGCTGAACACATTACAGCAATTCTCAGATGTCTGCACTGGCTTCCAATGTATCAAAGAATTAATTTAAAAATACTTAGTCGTCTATAAATCACTCAGTGGTTTTTACATCACTGATTTGCAATGAAATGTGCTATACAAATAAAATTACCTGGCCTTCATAATAAATTAAACCATAACAATAGAATGAAATAAAATACAAAATTTCTTCTCTAGGTTGTTGACTCCACCAAATCCTCCGTCACCCTGGAATGGACCAAGCCAGTCTTTGATGGTGGTATGGAAATCATTGGCTACAACATTGACATGTGTAAGGCTAGTCTGGAGGAGTGGCATAGAGTCAACAGCCAGATCTGCATCCATACCAGATACACTGCCAAGGGCCTGGTGCCTGGGGAGCTTTACAAGTTCAGAGTCAGCGCTGTGAACGGATCAGGAGAGGGAGAGGCCTCATTCATCCCGAACCCCGTTCAGGCCCTGGACAGACTGACATCCCCCGAGATTGACATAGACGCTAGCTTTAAACAGACACACATTGTGAAGAATGGTGGCGCTGTAACCCTCCAGATTGCCTTCCGTGGCAAACCAGTACCTCTTGCCACCTGGTCCAAGGTGGATGGGGAGCTACCTGTCATGGCCGATGTCAACACCACAGATTCCTTCTCTACTCTGACCATCGAGGGCTGCACCAGGTATGAAGCGGGCAAATACACCCTGTCTCTGGAGAACAACAGTGGACGTAAGTCCATCACCTTCACCGTCAAAGTGCTGGACACTCCTGGACCTCCAGGAGCCATCACCTTCAAAGATGTAACCCGCGGAGCCCTGACTTTGATGTGGGATGCCCCCACCAATGATGGTGGAGCTCGTATCCACCACTACATCGTGGAGAAGCGTGAGGCCAGCCGCCTGGCCTGGCAGGAGGTCAGCTCCAAGTGCTCTCGCCAGATGATCAGGGTCACCGGTTTGGATATCGGTGTGCCATATCTGTTCAGGGTCATTGCCGTTAACCAGTACGGCCAGGGAGAACCTCATGAGATGACAGAGCCTGTCGTGGCAACAGAGGAGCCCGCACCACCCAAGAGACTAGATGTTGTCGACACCACCAACTCTACAGCCTCCCTAGTGTGGCTGAAGCCTGAGCATGATGGGGGCAGCCGCATCAGAGGCTACATTGTAGAATGCAGGGCCAAGGGCACTGACCGCTGGCTCATGAGTGGAGAGACCAAGTCCCTGAAGATGCTGGTGGAAGGTCTGATTGAGAACACAGAGTATGATTTCAGAGTCAAGGCCAAGAACGATGCTGGAATCAGCGAGCCTCAGGGCACCTTCGCCTCCGTATTGATCAAGGAGCCTCGCATCGAGCCAACGGCTGACCTCAGCAGCATCACCAACCAACTCATCACCTGCAAGACCTCCAACACCTTCACCATTGACATTCCCATCAGTGGCAGGCCTGCTCCCAAAGTCACCTGGAAGCTGGAGGAAATGAAGATGAAGGAGACAGACAGAGTCTCCATCAAGACCACTAAGGAGAGCACCACTCTGGTGGTGAAAGACAGCAAGAGAGGTGACAGCGGCAAGTACTACCTGATCCTGGAGAACGCTGCTGGAGTGAAGACATTCACAGTGACTGTGGTGGTAGTTGGCAGACCCACCCCTCCCACAGGTCCTGTGGAAATCTCGGGAGTCTCCTCAGAGTCATGTACCCTGTCCTGGTCTGAGCCAGCTGATGACGGTGGTACTGACATCACCAACTACATTGTGGAAAAACGGGAGTCTGGCTCTGCCTCCTGGCAAGTGGTTAACTCTAGTGTGAAGAGGACCACCATCAAGGTCACCCATCTGACCAAGTACATGGAGTACACCTTTAGAGTCTGCGCCGAGAACAAGTTTGGAGTCAGCAAGTCCATTGAGTCTGCTGCTGTTGTCATTGAGCATCCATTCAGTGAGTACTGCTCAAACACAAACACAGTTTAAATAGTGTTTATTTCCATAGATATTTAGTATCTGTATTATAAGAATAAATGTATTTGGTAAATATATTGAAGTCCAGACCAAAAATCATCTATCTTCATTTCCATTACATTTGGGTTTTTTCAGTTGTATTCATGGTAGGTTTAAGAATTCATTCTAAATCTGTGATTAACATCTTACACATTTGCTATGTGGTATAATGTTTAGACACACAACATGCTTTTGTCTTTCTGCCCCAGTTCCTCCAAGTCCTCCTACTCGTCCAGATGTGGTATCTGTATCTGCCACTGCCATCAGCATCAAATGGGATCTGCCCTACGCTGATGGTGGCAGCGCTGTGACCGGCTACTGGATAGAGAAGAAGGAGAGGAACACCATCTTGTGGGTGAGGGAGAACAAGCTGCCCTGCCTGGAGTGTCACTACAAGGTGTCCAACCTGATCGAGGGCCTGGAGTACCAATTCAGGGTGTATGCCATGAACATCGCTGGGCTCAGCAAGGCTAGCGAGGCCTCTAGACCTGTGGTGGCTCTCAACCCTGTTGGTAAGGGAAACGTCAATGTCTTCTTTCTTTATGAACAGTTATTTTCTTTTTTCTTTTTTCTTTTTTGTTTTGGGGGAATAAAAATGAATAGCAGAATCAACATGGTGTAATTGTAATTATCAAATCAAGTCAACCAAAAATTATAACTAAATAACTAATACATAATTACAATACTTCCTGTCCTACCTCAGATCCTCCTGGTAAGCTAGAAGTGACAGATATCACCCGCTCCTCTGTGTCGCTGGCTTGGTCTGTGCCCTTCAATGACGGAGGCAGTAAAATTGTGGGTTATGTGGTGGAGAGGAAAGTCTACAGCACAGACGAATGGGATGACAACCGCTGGCTCAAGTGTAACTACACCACCATCACTGAGACCTACTTCACCGTCACCAACCTGGGAGAGGGAGAAACCTATGAGTACCATGTCATTGCTAAGAACGCAGCCGGAGTCCACAGTGCACCCTCCGAGTCCACCGGACCAATCACATGCAAGGATGAATACTGTAAGTTACTGAGCTAATTAAAGTCATTTGAAGTGATGAATGATGATAAAATTTACTGGACCAAATTTTATTGAGTCCAACATATTAAAATTCTTCATTTTGATTTAGATTTAGACCTAAAATGTGTCTCCCTCACAAAAAAACATCAGTATCAGTTTATGTGCACAAACATTAATATCTGAAAGTCCTCTGTAGATCCTAAGATTAAACCTCATCATCTGCTTCTGCTGCAGCTCCTCCCAAAGCTGAACTGGACAGCAAGCTGGTGGGAGAGACTGTCATCATTTGTGCCGGGTCAGACCTTGTCCTAGATGGTGCTGTGGGAGGTAAACCAGAACCCAAGGTGTACTGGTCCAAGGGAGACAAAGTTCTGGAGCTTGGAGAGAAATACTCTCTGACTTACACATCCACCAGAGCCATGGCAATCATCAAGAATTGCGATAGATATGACACCGGAAGATACATCCTGACAGTTAAGAATGCCAGTGGAACCAAGACCGCTGCTGTCAGTGTTAAAGTACTAGGTAAGTGGACAGGACATATCAAAGATCAAATCGTAATCATATCATTACAAAGACAAGCATTGGGATGAAGTTATTCAATCATCTGAATAACTGTTTCTGTCTCGCAGACACCCCTGGGGCTCCAGCTGATAAGATTGTGATCACCAGAGTGACGGAAGAGAAGTGTACAGTCGCCTGGAAGATCCCTCTGGAGGATGGTGGAGACTCTGTCACCCATTACATTGTGGAGCGCCGTGAGACCAGCCGCCTCAACTGGGTCATAATGGAGACCGAGTGCAAAACACTGTCATGTGTCAGCTCCAGACTGATCAAGAACAACGAATACATCTTCAGAGTCAGAGGAGTCAACAAGTACGGACCTGGAGTTCCTCTGGAGTCAGAGCCCGTCATCGCCAGGAACGCCTACAGTAAGCCACGGCTTTTCTTTTAGTTTGACTTTTAATCAATGTTTTTAAAAACTCCAAATATAAAACTAGCCAAACCAAACTACACTCAATTTTATGTTCTTGTTTTTGAGATTTATTTTGGTGTATTTTGTAAAGTTGTCTTACAAGTTTAAAATCAAGTTGTACAAAAGTAAGACAGAAAGTTCATATCTCAACACAACACTTTTAAAAGCACCACTTTTCCATTATTCTGACCTTTCCTGTCCCTCTCTCCCAGCCATCCCATCCCAGCCAGGCACCCCAGAAGCCATGGCCGTGGGTAAGGAGCATGTCATCATCGAGTGGCTGAAGCCTGAGAGCGATGGAGGCAGTGAGATCAAAAACTACATGGTGGACAAACGAGAGAAGAGCAGCACTAGGTGGGATAAGTACTGAATGGCTGAATGGATGGATGAATGAATGGATGGATGATTATAAGCAGCACCATTTTATTGTTCAGTTAATGATTGAATATATTTTGCCTCTGCTTCCTTTGCTCTTCCCTTTGTATCCTTCTCCATTATCTCTTTCCCCTCTCTCTTTCTGGCTCTCTCTATCCCTTTCTACGTCCCTCTCTTTCTCCCCGTTTCTGTGTCTTCCTTTTCTCTCTCCAGGTGGACTAGAGTGAATAAGACCTACACCATCTATGACCCACGTCTGAAGATCACAGGCCTGTTGGAGGGCAGTGACTATCAGTTCAGAGTGACAGCTGTCAACGCTGCTGGAAACAGCCATCCTAGCGATGCCTCACCATACATCCTCTGCAAAGACCCCACATGTAAGAAAATAAGTCTTGTACTGTCTATTATTTTCAAACATCATAAAACCTATTCTGGTGCAAGTTTTTTTCTTTGGCTTTGGGGTATAATTTTTTAAAAGGAAAACAATCTTTAGGTTTTCTATAGTGGAATCATCACTGTCTTGGTATTTTGCCTTTTTTTAAAAAAAATTATTTAATTTAATTTATTTATTTTTTGTCTTATGCTTCTTAGACAGGAAGAATTCTGACATGTTCTAACATAGATAATATAATAATTTAACGCCATATCCTATCTCTGTCTTTCCCAGACACCCCAGCTCCTCCTTCAGTCCCTCGCATCACAGACACAACCAAGCACAGCATCAGTATGACCTGGACCAGGCCCATGTACGACGGCGGCTCAGATGTTACCGGCTATGTGGTTGAGATCTTGGAGGAAGGCTCTGAGCAGTGGTACCGCGCCACAACCAAGGCCCTCAAGACCAGCGAGTACGTGGCTGCTGGCCTGGCAGCCAATAAGAAGTACAGCTTTAGAGTAGCCGCTGTAAACAGTAATGGTACTGGAGAGTTCAGTGAGCCCAGCATGGCAACCGAGCCAGTGGAGAGAATTGGTAAGTTGAGGCCAGAAGGATGAAAAGTAAGGATGCTTATATCTGGGAGGGATGTCTATGTAATAAAATAATACATCACTTAAAGAGTTAGCAAAGAATGAAAAAAGAAAGAAAAATAGAAATAATCGCAAAAAATGTTAATGTAACCATACTCAGGATTTTTGGACTCATTCCTGCAGAAATCTCCAGTCTCATAATAAATAAACAATCTTTTCAAGAATATAGAAAAACTGCTATTTTTTTTCCATTGACAGCCATGTATCCATAATAATAATATCAATATTATTAGGAAAATGTTTGACAAATACATTTCTGATAACACATCTTACTACCCCCGCCACCCAGACATGCCAGACCTGGAGCTGGCTGACGACCTGAAGAAGACGGTGTGTCTGCGTGCTGGAGGAACTCTCAGGCTGTTTATCACCGTGACCGGCCGCCCAACGCCCGTGGTGGCCTGGCGGAAGACAGGTGTGGAGCTGCAGAGCCGTGGCTACATCGAGACCACAGACTCATACACTTCTTTGATGGTGGAGAGGGTCAACCGCTATGACTCTGGAAAATACGTTGTAGAGGCCGAGAATCCATCTGGCAAGAAGACCACGACCATACTGGTTAAAGTCTATGGTAGGTCATGGAGGTGTCAGTGATCAGAACGTATTAAATGCACTGAATGATATATTGACAATCCGACTACTGTCTCTTGAATTATTTTTGTTATTGGAATATGTTTTTGACCATTTCTCCAAACAGTAATTTAATCTATTCCTCCACTCTTCCCTTTCCTCTAGACACTCCTGGCCCTCCGGGTTCTGTAAAGGTGAAGGACTACACCAAGGAGTCCGTTGTCATCACCTGGGACGTCCCCAGCATTGATGGTGGTGCTCACGTCAGCAACTACATTGTGGAGAAGCGCGAAGCCAACATGAAGTCCTACAAGACCATCACCACTGAGTGCAGGAAGACTCTGTTCAGAATCACTGGCTTGGAGGAGGGAGAGCACTATTTCTTCAGAGTCCTGCCAGAGAACATCTACGGTATTGGCGAGCCTTGCGAGACAGCTGAGGCCGTGCTGGTGTGTGAAGTGCCATCTGTACCTCTGAACCTCCAGATCGTTGACGTCACCAA
Source organism: Gephyroberyx darwinii (assembly GCA_900660455.1). Classification (NCBI taxonomy): domain Eukaryota; kingdom Metazoa; phylum Chordata; class Actinopteri; order Trachichthyiformes; family Trachichthyidae; genus Gephyroberyx; species Gephyroberyx darwinii. The sequence continues at coordinate 15,041 of CABFOQ010000872.1, read as the reverse complement.
GTCCACAGTCATCCTACGCTGGGAGAAGCCGCTTCACAATGGTGGCAGCAGGCTGACGGGCTACGTCATCGAGGCCTGTAAGGTTGGATCAGACAGGTGGAGCACCGTGGCAACCGTCAAGGCCTCAATGTCCCAACACACTATCCAGTCTCTGACAGAGAATGACCAGTACCTGTTCAGAATCAGAGCCACCAATAGCAGGGGAGTCAGCGAGCCCATGGACATCGTCACTCCTGTCACCATCCAGGAGATCAAAGGTACAGCAACACCCATCCACATTCGGATAGGTCCGTAGACAGTGGAATCTGTCTTCACTAAAAGACAGAACAACACTAAATCACGCAAAGAAGAAACATGACATAAAAACATAAATACATACATACCCACTAGACAACATAATGAGACAATATGAGACAATTCCGGTTATTTGCTGTATTGCAAGAGGCATTAGTTCATATTGTGTTCTATAGGATTTTATTTTGATGGTACACATTTACTGCAGAATGTGCCTTTAAATGCCACAATCTCTGGTAAGAATACCAATAAGAATTTGACAAAATAAGGATTTGATCTGACATCTCCACAATGCTTCCCTCCTCCTTTCCAGTGATGCCCAAGATTGACATGACCAGCATCCCTCAGAAGATTGTCTATGTGCACTGTGGCAAACCCATCGACCTCAACATCCCCATCAAGGGTCGTCCTCAGCCTGTCTGCTCCTGGTTCTTTGGAGGAGTTAAGATGAAGGACAGCCTGGACCGCATCAAGATTGACAGCAACGGCAAATACACCCGACTCAACGTCCGCGAGACCACCATCAACGACACAGGAGACTACACCCTTGAGGTGAAGAATACCATCGGAATGACCACTGAGGTCATCAAGGTCATCATCCTTGGTAAGGAGATTCTGTTGATTTTCTACATGCAAATGATGGTTATATAGAAGTATATGGTATTTATATAAAATGTTTTTTTCTGAATTGTATCCATTGTAAGCAAAGGTCTTTTTAATAATCCTCACTGAATCTCATCATCCTTTCATCATCTCAACATAACAATCTTGTATTAAACATCAGGTATCTCCACCTCTCTTAATGGAGACAAACCAGCATTCATTTTTCTATTTCTAGCGTTTTCAAAAAATTGTGCAGTTTATGCAAATGTCTGTCTCACACATAAAATGATAGATTCTAACCAGCCATGTTCTCGTGTCATGTCCTCTAGACAAACCTGGTCTCCCAGTGGGTCCAGTGCGGATCGATGAGGTTGATGGAGTGTCAGTAACAGTCAGCTGGGATCCTCCAGAGAAGGACGGTGGAGCCAACATCAGTGGATATGTGGTGGAGCAGCGCGATGCCCACCGGCCAGGCTGGATCACCATCTCAGAGTCAGTGACCAGACCCTGCTTCAAGTTCACCAGACTCAGTGAGGGAACCGAGTATGTGTTCCGCGCCGCCGCCATGAATCGCTTCGGTGTGGGTAGCTTCCTGCAATCCGAGGTGGTGGAGTGCAAGAGTGCCAAGAGTAAGTTCTCTTCTCATCTGTGTCACAGATCCAGTCTTATTTCTCTTCATTGATGCTGGTTATAATCATATCATATATTTTTCTCCTATTTCAAAGGAAAGTTATGATAACAGTTATATCTAATTTCCCTTCTCTCTCTCTCTCCATCCCTCATACCCCTCTTCTGCTTCTTTCTCTCCATCCTCAACTCTTTCATCTCTCTCTCTTTCTCTCCATCCCTCTCCATCCCTCTTTTTCACCCTGCAGCCATCCCTGGACCTCCCAGCAAGCCAGAGGTGCTTGATGCCACCCATGAGGGCATGACCATAACCTGGCACGCACCAGAGGACAACGGTGGCTCCACCATCGCTGGCTACATTGTCGAGCGTAAGGAGGCTCATTCAGACAGGTGGCTTAGGATCAACAAGAATCCCGTCACCATGACCAGATACAGGTCCTCAGGCCTGATTGAAGGCCTGGAGTACGAACACCGAGTCACTGCCATCAACTCCAGAGGAGCTGGCAAACCCAGCGAGAGCTCTGCTATCACTGTGGCAATGGATCCCATCGGTATGTGCTGCAAAGCTTACTTTTAATGCTCTACCACTGTAAATACACTCAGGTGTAGAATAGGAAGATTTGAAAATGGGATTAATTTAAACAACAAAACAAATGTGACCCTACCCGTAGCTATGATATTTCCTCACTGCCAACAGGCTTCCTCCTGTAGAGAAGGGACTTACTTACTCAGAGTGTAGTTCGTATAGTTACCAGATGTACTGTGTTCTCTTGTTTTAAACAGAGCCTCCAGGTTCTCCTGTCCAGCCCAGAGTCACCGACACCACCAGAACATCAGTGTCCCTGGCCTGGCTGCCTCCTGAAGAAGAGGGAGGCTCAGTGGTCACAGGCTACCTCATCGAGATGCAGAAGGTGGACCAAGTGGAATGGACCAAATGCAACACCACCCCTACTAAGATCTGTGAATACACCTTGACCCACATGCCCCAGGGAGCAGAGTACAAGTTCCGGGTCATGGCCTGCAACGCTGGCGGACCTGGAGAGCCTGTTGAGGTTCCTGGGGTGGTTAAAGTTCAGGAGATGCTTGGTAAGAGAACCCATTAGATTCTTTTTTGAGATTTTGTATTTCTGATTAAAGTGATATACACAGTGTACTTACTGATAGTATTAATACAGTTACTCTTTTAATTAGAAAGGTCTACCATTACTATAATTTATAAATGTGTCCATATATCCATAAATGTTTAAGAGAAATATATAAAAATATCCTACCCATTCATTAATTTGCTTCAGGATATATAAGTAGAGTTTTGCCTGTTTTACTAAAACCACGTCATTATCTAAGTAACCAGTTTAACATATCCTTCAGATTATCCCGACTATGAGCTTGATCAAAAATACGAGGAGGGCTACGTGGTCAGGCAGGGAGGAGTCATCCGCCTGTCTGTGCCCATCAAGGGTAAACCCGTCCCCACATGTAAGTGGACCAAGGACGGCCGCAACATCTCCCACAGGGCCATGATTGCCACCCACGATGACATCACAGAGCTGATCATCAAGGAAGCCCACAAAGACGACACCGGCACCTACGACCTGGTGCTGGAGAACAAATGTGGCAAGAAGGCTGTCTACATCAAGGTTAGTTGTTAAGCTGGTTAACTGGTTGGTTGTTTTAGTGACTCAATCGAGGTTTATATATGTGTATGAGAACACACGTGACAAGCCTTCTATATTGAGGTTAGTCTGTTAATTAGTTAAATAGAATAAGAAATAGTCAATACAGTACAAAAACTAGAAACAAATATCATAGGGCATTTGTATAAAAAAACCTACATTGTATTGTAATACGCTATGTGTAGAACTTAACGCTAACTTTCTGTACGTTAATCCTCTCACCACTAGGTGAAGGTGATTGGCCGTCCAGACATCCCAGAAGGCCCTCTGGAGTTTGACGACATCCAAGCCAGGTCAGTCAGAGTCAGCTGGAGGCCTCCCTCAGATGATGGAGGCTCCGATATACTGGGATACATCGTGGAGAGACGGGAGGTTCCCAAGGCTGCCTGGTACACGGTGGACGCCAGGGTTACAGAAACCTCTCTGGTGGTGAAGGGCCTGAAGGAAAACGTGGAGTATCACTTCAAGATCTCCGCTGAGAACCAGTTTGGTGTCAGCAGATCTCTTAAGTCCGATGAGTCTGTCACACCAAAGACACCACTGTGTGAGTGTTGATCATGGTTGTATTTCATGGGATCAATATTATTATGAACCAGTTATGGCCTTATCATTTTCGAGAGAAATAACAGATGAAAAATAAAATAAAGATGAAAAAGTAATTAACTAACAATGTTAAACAAAAGAGGCGCTTCTAAGAATGTAATTGATAAACAATGTTCTGATGTCTATAACCATTAATAACCAGAATAACTTGTATCTACCCCAGGCCCACCAGAGCCTCCCAGCAACCCACCAGAGATCATGGACGTGACAAAGACCACGGTGGCTCTGTCCTGGGCCCGACCCAGGGACGATGGAGGCTCCAGGGTCACAGGCTACTACGTGGAAAGGAGGGAAGTGTCCACAGAAAAGTGGGTCCGCCACAACAAGACCCACATCACCACGACCATGTACAACGTCACCGGCCTCATTCCTGACGCTGAGTACATGTTCAGAGTTGTGGCTCAGAACGACATCGGGCAGAGTGAGGCTGGTCCTGCATCAGACTCTGTAGTTTGCAAAGATCCATTTGGTGAGTGAAAAATGACATGACTTTTTTCCTGTCTCAATAAATAGATCTAATGTCTGGAATACTTTTTTTCATAGTTTGACTATTATGGTTTTTCTGCAGTTCTTCAGAATGTTTCTCCATAAATCTCATGGTCTCTCTTCTCCTATTGGTCTCCTCCAGACAAACCCAGCCAACCAGGAGAGATCGATATTATCTCCATCACCAAAGACTGCATCACCATCCACTGGCTCAGGCCTGAGTATGATGGTGGAAAGGAGATTCTGGGCTACTGGATAGAGTTCAGACAGGCCGGAGAGAGTGCCTGGAAGAAGTGCAACAAGGAGCGCTCCAAGGATCGTCAGTTCACCATGGGCGGCCTGATGGAGGCCACCGAGTACGAGTTCAGAGTGTTTGCGGAGAATGAGACCGGACTCAGCCGGCCTCGTAGGACCGCCATGGGCATCAAGACCAAACTGAGCGGTGAGCCGATGCAGAATTCAATTTTCATCAAGCATAACTTTTTTTGTTTAACATTAAACAATAATTTGTATTGAATTTACAGTTTATATAATTAATCCTATAACATCCCATTTCTTCAGTTATACATATTTTACAGAATAATACATTTGAACATGTATATTGACAAATCTATTACTCTAAACTAAAACTATTCATGTTTCTGCAGTTGGCGAGGCTCCAGCACTGAAGGAAGAGGTCCAAGATGTCACCACCAAGCTTGGCCAGTCTGGCACTCTAAACTGCGGCATTATTGGCAGACCTCTACCTGAGATCAAATGGTACCGCTATGGCAAGGAACTGATTCAGAGCCGCAAGTACAAGATGAGCTCTGATGGTCGCAACCACTCCCTCAGCATTTTGACGGATGAGCAGGAAGACGAAGGCCTGTACACCTGCAGGGCCATCAACGAGGCTGGAGAGATCGAGACCAGCGGTAAACTCCGTCTCCAGGCTGCTCCTCAGTTCCACCCTGGCTTCCCTCTGAAGGAGAAGTACTATGCCGGCTCTGGAACCAGCCTCAGGCTACATGTCGTCTACATCGGGCGGCCCATCCCTCAGATCATGTGGTTCTACGGGAAGAAGCCTCTGAACCCATCAGAGAATGTGATCATTGAGAACACAGAGAGCTACACTCACTTGGTGGTGAGGAACGTACAGAGGAAGACCAACGCTGGTCGCTACAAGGTGCAGCTCAGCAATGTCTATGGAACCATTGACACTATGCTGCGTGTTGAAATTCAAGGTAAATTATTACTACTGTGTCACTGGAAGAGAATGTTGTATTACTGCCAAGTAATTATTTATTATTATTATTATCATTAGTAGTAGTAGTATTTCAATAAAGTCCATATATTATTATTATTACAATTATTATTATCATTATACTTATTATATATAACATAGCAATAACAATAATTACCTTATATATATATATATATTTATTAATAATACATATACATTTAGAATAATATTTAGAATAAAATTTTAGAATAAATATTCCTATGTCTGGATATATACAGTGAATGAGTAGACCTTTCACTCACATGTTTCTTCCCACTCTCTTGGTGTTTATCCAGATAAGCCATGCATCCCTGAGGGCCCCATTGTTGTTGACGCCCTGCTCAAGAGCTCTGTCATCATCAGCTGGAAGGCTCCCAAGGATGATGGAGGCTCTATGATCACCAACTACATTGTGGAGAAGCGTGAGGCCAAGGAGGGAGAGCAGTGGCACCTCGTGTCCTCCTCTGTCTCCGGCACCACTTGCCGCATCCTCAACCTGATTGAGAATGCTGGCTATTACTTCAGAGTCTCCGCCCAGAACCAGTATGGAGTCAGTGAGTCTCTGGAGATCCCCTCTGTCGTCATCATCAAGAGTCCATACGGTGAGTGGTGTGGTCATATAAATACTCATAGTCAGTGTTGGAATGACTTTCAGTGTAGAAATTCGATTTTGTTTCATGGTCGGATGTAAGGTAAATAATGGTAAGATGTTAGTTTACATATTTTGTTTACCTTTCTAGGGAATCGTGTAATGATCATCATCATTACACGATTTATTATTTCCAATTATTTTGGCAGATTCTTTTTTGGGGGGGGCAGGGGTGGGGTAAATAGATGAATATATAAATAAAATAATTTGATGTTTTTATATCATTGCTATATATCTTGAAGAGACAGGTTTAGCTGACAGACGTAGAGAGCACTACAATAACATTCCTGTGTTTGATTCTCAGAAAAACCTGGTATCCCCCAGCAGCCCTTCATCACCAGCTCCACCAAGGACTCCTGTGTTGTGTGCTGGAAGCCTCCAAGCAGCGACGGCGGAGCTAAAATCACCAGCTACTACCTGGAGAAACGTGAGAAGAAGCAGAACAAATGGATGTCAGTGACTACCAAGAAGATTCTGGAGACCACCTATGAGGTCAAGGGTCTGATCGAGGGCTTTGAGTACGAGTTCCGCGTCAAATGTGAGAACAGAGGCGGCGAGAGCGACTGGAGTGAGATCTCTGAACCCGTTACCCCCAAGTCAGAGCAGTCTCCTCGTGCTCCTACATTCAGGGAGGAGATCAGGGACATGAGCGTCAAATACCATGCCAATGCCACCTTTGTCACCAAGGTGCTTTATCTACGCTTCAATTGCTTTCAGTTATTTGTCTGCTGTGAAATGTAATTGTTTCCTTACAAAACACTAGATGCATTTATTTGTTTATTCATTCATTCATTTATTTTGAGAAAGTATTACCTGAAATTCATGTCTAAATATTCCAAAGCTACAAATGAGTCTAAAGGGTGCTAACGTCTCAACTATTATGCCATAATTATACTTTCATGTAAGCATAAATCCTTTATTTTGAGTTCCTGTTCATTAAACAACAGGGGCTCAACAAATAAAGTTTATTTACACGGTTATTATTCTTATGACAAGGTGGTGGGACACCCCAAGCCTTTGGTGAAATGGTACCGCAGTGGAAAGGAGATCCTGGCAGATGGAACTAAGATCAAAGCCCAGGAGTTCAAGGGAGGTTACTACCAACTGGTCATCACTGCTGCTGATGAGCACGATGCCACAGTCTACCAAGTCAGAGCCACAAACTCTGAAGGATCCATCTCCACAACAGTCAACCTGGAGGTGGAAGGTAAACCATACTAGATACGATATGATATACTGTAGTTTGGTAATAAAAAAAAATCTTTCATTTGTAGTAGAGTCAATTGAATGATATTTGCAGTAGGCACAACTTTTTACCATTTTTACAACTTTTTTCCCTGCAGTAATTATTTAACACATGAGATTGCTTCATTATTTTTGGTTTATTTATCCAGTTGGAAAATAGCACATTGAATCTGCATACATTGATTTTGTAAAGTAAGAGTAATATGTTTAATATTACTGAACTATTGTTTATTTTTCTTATTCTTTTTCATTCCAGTTCCTGCAGCGATCCACCTGCCTAAGGAGCTCCAAGGAATGGGAGCAGTCCACGCTGTCTGTGGCGATGTGATCACCATTAAGATCCCCATCACCGGCAAGCCCGAACCAGCAATCATCTGGCAGAAGGGCCAAGAGATCCTATCCAACTCTCCTTATCACCAAGTCATCACCACCAGGTCCTTCACCTCCCTGGTCTTCCTGAAGGGAGTCCAAAGGAAGGATACTGGTTACTACATCATCACCGCCAAGAACAGGTTCGGAATGGACAAGCAAACCATTGAGGTGGACGTGGCTGATGTGCCTGAGGCTCCTAAGGGAATCAAGGTCAGTGACATTTCCCGGGACACCATCACTCTGACCTGGGAGCCCCCTGCCAGTGATGGTGGAAGCCCCATCATAAGCTACATTGTAGAGAAGTGTCCCACTGCCGCTGACAGATGGATTCGTGCTGGCCAGACCACCGACTGCAGCTTCACCGCCATCAACGTGTTTGGAAAGACCAAGTACCAGTTCCGTGTCATTGCCGAGAACCAGTTCGGACTGAGTGCTCCTTCCGCTCCTACTGAGCCCATCACCACAAAGGAGGATAAATCTGTGATTAGGAACTATGATGAGGAGGTGGATGAGACCAGAGAGATTACTAAGGAAGAGGCTCTATTCTATAAGGTCAAGGAACTGTCCTCTAAATACATAATCTCTGAGGAGCTGGCTCGCTGCCAGTTTGGAGTGGTCCATCGCTGTGTAGAGATTGCCACCAAGAAGACCTTCATGGCCAAGTTCATTAAAGTCAAAGGAACTGACCGCGAGCTGGTCCTCAGGGAAATTGAGGCCCTCAACTTGGCCAGGCACATGAACATCATCTACCTGCATGAGTACTTTGAAAGCATGGAGGAGATCATCCTGATCTTTGAGTTCATCTCTGGAGTCGACATCTTTGAGCGCCTTGGCACCAGCAACTTTGAGCTCACAGAGCAGGAGATTGTCCACTACCTGAGACAAGTCTGCTCTGCACTCAAGTTCATGCACAGCCACAACTTTGGCCACTTCGATATCCGCCCTGACAACATTGTCTATACCACAAGGAGAAGCACTGTCCTGAAGATCATTGAGATGGGCCAGGCCAGGTTGCTGGTTCCCGGAGAAAACATCAGAGTGATGTTCTCATCTCCAGAGTACTGTGCCCCTGAGGTCCACCGCCACGACCTGGTCACCACAGCCACTGATATGTGGTCTGTCGGTGTGATGGCCTACGTCCTGCTCAGCGGCCTCAATCCCTTCGCTGCAGAGTCCACTACTAAGATGATTGAGAACATCTCCAACTGTGAGTACGTCTTTAACAGTGAGGCATTCAAAGATATCAGCCTGGAGGCTATGGACTTTGTGGACAGACTTCTGATAAAAGACAGGAAGCTTCGTATGACAGCCCATGAGGCTCTGGAGCACCCATGGCTGAAGATGAAGATTGAGAATGTCAGCAACAAGATAATCAAAACACTGAGACACAGAAGGTACTACCAGGCTCTGGTAAAGAGGACTGAGACTATTGTCTCAGCAGCTCGTGTGGCCTATGGTGGTGCCTTCAAGAACCAGAGAGGATTGGCTGTGGGTAAAGTAAAGATTGGAACTGAGTACCGCGGCCTGCGTGCAGGTCCAGTCATGCATGGCTCAGCTGAGGAAGGTGGACACGTCAGATTCATCTGCAGCATCACCAACTATGACAAGAGCACACAGGTGTCTTGGTACTTCGGTAACCGCCAGCTACACCCAAGTCCCAAGTTTGAGATTTCCTATAGTAATGGCTTTGCCAGCATCTATGTGAAGGACATTGAGGAGAGTGATGATGGTGTGTACAGATGCAAGGTGGTGAGTGATGATGGAGAGGACAGTGCTTATGGAGAGATCTTTGTTGAGACTGTGAGGAGCATCAGGGAGTACTACATCAGCCGCTCTGTCAAGAAACTAAGGAGGAGGGTTGACAAGACTAGGCTGTTGCAGAGACCACCAGAGTTCACTCTGCCTCTCTACAACCGCACTGCCTACATTGGTGATGATGTGCGCTTTGGTGTCACTATCACTGTGCACCCCGAGCCTCATGTAGCATGGTTGAAGAATGGACAGAGAATCAAACCAGGTGACAATGACAGCAAGTACACCTTCACAAGCGACAAGGGTCTGTACCAGCTGATGATCCACAACCTGGACATGGACGATGATGCTGAATACACTGTCATGGCCCACAACAAGTTTGGAGAGGATAGCTGCAAGGCCCGTCTCACTGTGACCCCTCACCCTGTGCTGGAGGATACCATGAGACCCATGTTCAAGCGCCTGCTGGCTAACGTTGAGTGTGTAGAGGGACACAGTGTCCATTTCGACCTCAGGGTGTCAGGAATCCCCACTCCTAGTCTGAAGTGGGAGAAGGATGGCCAGCCACTGCAATTCGGTCACAAGGTCACAGTCATAGAGGAAGATGTTGACTACTATGTCCTGCACATCAGAGAGACTCTGCTCGAGGACTCTGGTGTGTACAAAGTCACTGCAACCAACTCCGCTGGCTCCGCAAGCTGTCAGGCTACACTGACGGTGGATCGCCTTACCTACACCAGGAGAGAGTATAAGAGTGAAGAGGAGAAACACAGACACATCCAGAAACAGATTGAAAAGACTAACAAGATGGCTCAGTACATTGCTGCCACCGAGGACATGGTCCCTCTCAACCCCACTGCCCAGGAGGCTCTCAAATTTGCTGCAGATGTGTACAAGCCTGCAGTGAGCACCAAGAATGTTGAGGGTGAGTTTGACATCACAGAAGAGAAGTCAGAGACCAAGAAGTTGGAGGAGGAGAGGAGAATCTTTATGCCCTATGAGATCCCTGAGCCCATAGTTCATGACCCCACAGCTCTGGATGAGGACAAAACCATCAAACAGTTTGTACCTCTCTCTGACATGAAGTGGTACAAGAAGCTGAGAGATCACTATGAGATTCCAGAGAGGATGGAGAGGATTGTACAGAAGAGACAGAGACGTATTCGCCTGTCCAGGTGGGAGCAGTTCTATGTAATGCCCCTCCCCAGAATCACTGACCAGTACAGGCCAAGATGGCGCATTCCTAAACTCACTCTGGATGATCTGGAGACAGTCAGACCCGCCTGCCGTTCACCCTCCCCTGAATCTGAGGCCTCCTTCAGATCCAGGAGGAGATCTCTGGGAGACCTGAGTGATGAGGAGTTGATGATGCCTGTGGATGACTATCTGTCCATGAAGAGAACAGAGGAAGAGAAAATGATGTTGGAGGATGAGCTGGCACTTGGCTTTTCTGCCTCTCCTGCTGGCAGCCCTGTCCGCTTTGAGCAGCGTGCTGTGGAAGAGAGGAGGCAGGTTGTAAGGCAGGATGTTGTCGAAGTTGCTGAGACAAAGAAGAAGCGTACTCTATCTCAGTTTATGAGAAGGAGAAGGTCTCTGTCTCCCACATACATTGAGCTGATGCGTCCTGTCTCTGAACTGATCAGACCATTACGTGCCCGGCCTGTGGTGGTGGAGGGAGAAGCAGTGGAGAGGAGGTCCCCCACCCCCGAGAGGAC